>JAOCNB020059338.1:0-12807 GCA_026546465.2 Palythoa caribaeorum | reverse complement strand
CAGTTAAGAACAAAATAAGAACATTTTGAGCCTCAAATTGTTGAAAAAATAAGAACATTGAGCCTGGGCAAAATTTTACTGGTTCTTAATAAAAAAAACAGTGTACTTCTCAAGTCCATGTTTTTAAAATCTTCTAACCTCGCAAAGAATGCGAAACAACACATTTGTGCCAACGATTAAGTAGCATGCGTCATTTGCAGGCTATTCTTGACAGTTAAACAGCTGCTGTTTTCTAGAAACTTTTGCACACAGCTATAGCCTTCAATAACCTTAAGTATTTTGGTTTCACACATGGAGAACGAATTGCCCTCAGCCGCGCGCATTGTTCGAGTTCCACAGCAAGATTCGCGTGCCTTTCGCCCACTTCTTAAAATACCTTTCTTAGCTTAAGTAGGTCATGCATCTTTACGAAAATGGTTGACCTGCTAGTTACTTTGAAGAAATATGCTTTGGCAGGGAAATTTTCAAATATTCCGAAAATGAGAGTTAATTAAGATAGCGAGCTGTTAGAATTGAGCAATAAATGTTGAAGTGATCTTGCATGGCAGTACACGGCTTGTATTCAAGAATTAAATCAGTAAACCTCAGTTTTTCTTTAATTTGCATATTCTACTTTAACTAAAAAATACGGCCTTCTTTTAATTTTATTTATTGATGATAGGTCTTTTTAACAAAAGTTATAAAAATTATCTCTCTATTTTCTAGGAATATTCAGTTTCTGGCAAAGATAAACGGAAAGAAAGAATGACATTGATCAGTGGTGGGAAAAATCAAAATCTTAGTTGCACTGTTTCCTTTTATTTATTTTATGCTGATTTAAATATGTTTAATTCAAAAACTGAAAAAGAGTTTTGGCTGTCCAACGTGTATAGCCCTGTATGGTTATTTCGGGTTGTCAGCACCTTGCCACATGTTAACTTCCTATTTTTGTAAATGTAAAGCTAGCTCTAAGGTGAAATAAAATATTGTTGTTGCTGCTGTTGTTGTTAGGGCAAAATCCACAAGATGAAAGCTCTCCTTTACGTAAATCCGTGACCCCTAGGATCCAAAGATCCGCTATATTCGTGTCTTGAATACGTCATCTCAAAATCCGAATCTGCTGTATTTAAAGAATCTTCAAATCCACAATCTACCCTGAAGGTGTATGAAAGGGTAGTCATTCCATGCTTCAGGAATTTTAAACTTAAAGGATCAAGAAAACTGTTGTTTTGGTACGACGAAGTCTGCAAGCAAAAGTTGTTTGTATGTTTCTCAAATATTTGGAGTATGACATCTCTCGTCATTAGGTGACCTGAATAAAACATTCGATTACAGCTGCTCTGCTGTCGACATTTTGTTTTATTGAATTAATTTTTTACTTTTGTGGTATTGAAAGGGTCCCTTATTGTAGCTGCTGGTATTTTAAAGAGTAACCCCTTTTCAACCAAGAATTGGTATATAAAAGAGTATATTAAATGGCTCGGCTCCCCTATCCCCGGTATAAACACTTATGAAGTACTCCCCAAGCCTTGAACTCTACCAACCTGACAACTGTAAAGCCGCAAAGGTTTGTAGAGACGTCAGCTTTTCGGGTCCATTTTACTACTGAACGATATCATTTCTTCGTACAGGTATTGTATTGTCTGCGCAGTGCTCCATTCACTGAGTAGTCAGAAACTACGTATAATTTCAAATGCTAATATCTTCCTAACAGATATTTGATACTTTTCAATGCAGAAATAACATAAAGATTCCGCGAGGCTACAGGTGAAACCAGCTGATTCAACAGTATACCAATGTGCGAGTGCGTTTGGACAAGAGAAAGCATAATCGCGACTTGAAACACACATGGAAAGTTTCACATGCAATATCTTTTTAGGGAATTTCTAAAAACTTTGTGTGTATACTTATATCGTACGTTTGAGTTAAATTAGGAGAAGAGCAAAAAGCAATTTAGGCACACAAAAGTAAGAATGGAAAGTCTA
Organism: Palythoa caribaeorum; assembly: GCA_026546465.2. Taxonomy (NCBI): domain Eukaryota; kingdom Metazoa; phylum Cnidaria; class Anthozoa; order Zoantharia; family Sphenopidae; genus Palythoa; species Palythoa caribaeorum. The sequence continues at coordinate 10,843 of JAOCNB020059338.1, read as the reverse complement.
CAATCGTTTTTGCTTTTTGCCCGCTATAACATAGAGGGCAAAACTACTCTGCGCTGATTGGACGCCGGTTTGCGAAAGTTGTTGTTTCTGTAACAATGGCCTCCAGGTTTGCCGAAGTAGTTGACGAAAATGGAAGACTCCAATTCCGACCATTTCCGACCATTTCCGAACACTTCCGAAGATTTTCTGAAAACTTTGAAAAGTCTGAAGCATTTTGCCCTCGCGACTTGGGTAATTTTGGAAAAAAGTTGAAAAGATTCATGAAATTAATCCTAAATTTTACCCGGGCCAATGTGATTACCTACACTAACACATGTATAGATCTCTGCCTTCCAGTTACAAGGTCCCCGGCTCAACATTGAACATTTGTGTGATCATTATTTCTGCCAAACCGACACAGCTTTCCATGTGATTACGAGGTCGGTAAATGGGTACCAGCTTCAGCTGGGGGCTAACCTGCGACAGATTAGTGCCCCACCAGGGGCCGGGGAGTCAATGACTCTGATACTGCTCCATGTTGCAGAAGCCGGAGATAATTACTGGCTTTAATAGGTTACTCTGGCTTGTAAAAGGACTTAGCTTTAAAGCAGAAGTGATCAGATTTGTTAACGGTGCACTTGTGTTAAGGTCCCAAAATACAACACGTAATACCAGATCATGTCTACAACGTCACCTGAACTTGTAAAGTACTAATTAGATAATAAATAACACATTGTCTACTTCTTGTAATCGTGGTCGCCTTTATATCATCATCAATTCTTAATTATCATAACAGTTTGGTCGCCTTAGTTTTTACATTTAACCACTTCTTCTTGCCTTCGAGACAACAAAGGCGTACCTAATCGCTAGTAAGTCAGCATGCTTTTTGAAATTAAAAAAACAAAACAGAATTATATAGAGACAATACTATTCAGAGGTAGATAGGTTTCCGTCTAAAAGACCTAGTTATACCCTCCTTCATTCTTGTAAGGGAGTAGGACGAGCGGGCCTTGTCACTGGAAATACTTCTTAGCCTTTCACTAGAAGAGCTTCCTAATTTATCCTTGGGAGAGCTTTTTAAAGAAAATGGTCCTTTAGGCTTTTCTTGTGCCTGAACTGAACTTTCAACACCTGGAGAAGGTTTCTTCCTTGTGTTTGGCGATGAAGCTTTAACTTTTGTTTTCCCTTTTTCAGTTTTTTCGTTGGAAGAGGAATCTTTCACCCGTTCTCGGGTGTCATGGCAGCCCTTTCTCTTTTTGTTCAGCATAAATGGATTCTTGATTTTAGTTTCACTGGATCCTTCCACAGTTCTTTCTTCCTCCATCGTCGGAGGAACTTTTAGTCCTTTGTTAATCGAGATTGCTTTATCCTTTTGAATAAAAAATGGTCCTTTGGATCGTAACATGTTGGAGCTTTTGTTGACTTTACTGAGCTCTTCATCAGAGGGGGTCCTAGCGTTGTGGTATTGATCCATTACGCGCAGATCTGAAGTGCTTCCTATTGACATTAAGGAAGAGGAAAGCTCTTTTATACGGTTATAACCGCTTGACCAGCTACCAACTGGATTTAAACGAATTTCAACGGAAGATTTTGACTTCATTTTTTCAGCAGGATGGTATCCTTGGAACGAACCAATGTTCATTTTATCATAACTGTGAGATCTCTGTTTCCTTCTGTCAAAAGAAGGACTACGCCCAACTCCAATGTTTGGTACTCGGAGAGTGTCTTTAGTTGAAGTTTTATTTTGGAGGTAGTGTTTTATAGCGTCATGCATCATATCTTGTACTTCTTTTACTTCTTCTCTTATTGAGATTTCATGAAAAGTACTCTTTAATTCTCCTGAGAGGTTACTCCCTTCCTCAAAATTAACTGTTCTCAGATGCTCCAAGTCGCTCTTTGTACCAACTAGTGCCAGGCACAATGAATCGGAATTTTTACAGACCTTCAAATATCGTCCTATTCTCCTGGCCTCATTGAAACTAGAACGATCTGTGATGGAATACAAAACCACGAACAGATCACCCGTACCAGCCACAGAGCGTAGTTTTTCTTCTGTGTTCTAGGATATCAAAACAACTGAGGTTACTTTACGAAATAGCTAAAATCATATATCATAATTTTATTGTTCCAGCAGCCCAAGCCATATGATTATTTCAACTATGATAATTATTGTTAGAAAAATCTACTAGCGTTCTATTACCAATGTTGTTCTCTGATTGGCTACCCTACCCACTATATATTCGGTGATATATAGTGGGTAGCGATTGTCAACAAAATGAAGGCCGCTCCTTCGAGGTTTCAAATAAAATTTCGAGGTATTCAATAAAATTGACAGCCTTTTTTTTAAACGACTAGTAGATTTATACTAAAACAATTAGATTATTCGCTCTCGATTTCTCTCGCGCGAAAGCTGATTCGGGCTTCGCCCTCATCAACTATCACGCGATAGAAATTTCGACCTCATAATCTAATTGTTAATTATTACTACTACTTTTATTTCTATAGTGCTGTCACTATAATACTATTTCCATGATATGGCTTTGTAAAACGTTCGTTGATTTTATACTACTAAACGGACTTCCCCATGCAGTGAAATAAAGTGCCCTACTACTATATTACTAATACAATTGCTTACAGTTACAGTTTTACTGCTCTTGTTGCATGCAATTGCTTTTAATAATTTTGATATATTGCTATTAAATATAACTGTAGTTATCGATGTTGGTGTCATCTGTAGCTGTTGCTAATAAGACTAATCCTAACTGCATCCAAGTGCGGATATTATTTGTAACAGATTTTATAGATTTTTTTTAAAATTTTTATTTAATTTCTTATAGTATATCTTGTCAGGACCATTCTGTAAATCACTTTAGTGAAGTATGTATCCTGAATAAAGATTCATTATTATTATAAACTATACTAAAAAAGCTATATCCTTTTACAGTACTAAGTGGCCCATGGAGCCGGTGCTTATCTCCGGTTTCTGTAGTGTTAAGCGCCGAGAGTCATTGACTCCCCCTGGACGGGACACTAATCCGTCGCTGGTTAGCCCCCAGCAGAAGCTGGTACTCATTTTACCGACCTCGGGAGGATGGAAAGCTGAGTCAACTTTGGTGGAAAAGAAGGTCACACAAATGTTCAACAGTCGGCTGAGCTGGGGGTTGAACCTGAGACCTTGTGGTTAGAAGGCAGAGATCTTACCACTGCGCCAACCACGCCACCGTCAGTGTAAACTATACTATTTAAGTATAATATAATCACAAAAAAACTTGAACTTTTGATGAATTATTATTGTTATTTATTTGTCCGCCTTATTGCAACACGAGTGTTATTAGTTTTCTCTTTTAATACCTTACGCCATAGAATTTTCTTGCCGTTTTACTCCTTGTTGAAGGTTGTAGTTTTGTCTTAAAAAATTGAATTCCTTTAGCAATCTTATTTTAATAGTATGTTCTAACGTTGCCGTTGCTATTGCTTTTTCTATTGTTATTGCTGCAACTGTAACTACCACTGCTACTGCTATTGTTATTTCCATTTCCATTTCCATTTCCATTTCCATTTCCATTTCCATTTCCATTGTTATTGCTATTGCTATTGCTATTGCTATTGCTATTGCTATTTCTATTTCTATTTCTATTTCTATTTCTATTTCTATTTCCATTTCCATTTCCATTTCCATTTCCATTTCCATTTCCATTTCCATTTCCATTTCTATTTCTATTTCTATTGTTATTGCTATTGCTATTGCTATTTCTATTTCTATTTCTATGGCTATTGCTATTGTTTGTGTTATTACTAATGCTAATGTTAATACTAAAGTTAAAGCTAATGCTAATGCTGTTGTTACTACTGATTGCTGACACAGGGTTCCCTACCTCTCCTGCTGTATCAGACAGATCAAGGGCTATACTGTCGTTACCGATCTCCGTGTGATACCTGTAGGTGGCCTCTAAAATGTAATAGTTGAGAAAGTATTAATATTGCAAACTATATGATAACTAGTTAGCCACTCAAAATATCCGTATCAGATGTATCTACCATAGGATAATGTTTTTCGCGATTGAATTTTGATGCAAACAGTCGCCTTCAGTCGCACAAAATGTCTTAGGTTGCATATGATAAAGACATGGTAGTCTTTTTGTGCTGTTTCACCTTAAGACGCACAAAGTAGCCTTAGATTGCCCAAAATTATCTTAAGACATGGCAAGTTTTTTTTTGTCCTGTTTCTCTCTAGGTCGCCTTATGTTGTCTCAAGTTGATTTAAGTTACGGAAATTTTAGGTCACAGACTATTGAATAAATCTGACAAATACTTTACCCTAAAGAAGGACGTCGCAAATTGACTTTTTTCCGTGGTGTCTTACTTAAGTTTAAATTTTAATTATCAAAGAAATAGGCCTGCTGCGAACAGGGACAGTTGAGAGAACACAGAGACGTGCAACACAAACAGCAGGCGTTGCGATTTTCATTAGGTGAGGAAATGTGGTAGTGTTATATCGCTTATTTTTACCAAACAGTTTTCCCTTAATCGTCAAGTATTAGACAACTAAGTTCGCTTTTAAAATTAATAACCACCGCTATTTCAGTAATTTCGCGCAAAAACGTTGTAAATAGATTATACACTCCTGCTAACTCCCTGCATTAAGCTTTACTGTTAAAGACAATCGGAACAATCCTATGGTATTATATATTTTTAAACTATGAATGTGACGACGGATTGTGGCTTTGCCACTCTGATGATGGATTCTCTACAATGAGTTGACTTGCGTTGTCATAATGAGGGTTCACCACGATGATGAGTATTGTTTTGCCTCATAAACTGTCGTGCTCAATTGCTCGAATTCCTCACTCGAGAAATTTAAACAATACTTGGTCTAGTTTCCAAGCAATCCCAGAAACCAATGCGGTAAGCGCTATATATTGTTTACAAAAGTGACGTAAAAAGAGTAGTGTTGTACATGTAATGTGCCTAAACAAACTTAAAGCCCACATGCATTGTGGTACTTTAGGTACTTCTTGTCAAACACTTTTCCTGTGCCTTGATCGTGAACGGAAACGCGCATGCAGCGCAGGTTGGCAACCCTACTCCCTCTGTTGTGTTATTTTCTAAACTTTATTGGATCCCTGTGTGTGACATCATTAAGTTTAGAAAACTACACCTACTCTTTAAAATTCTTGTGAACCCTGAAGCCTCCCTGTGTCTAAAGCGGAGATTCTCTTTTCTTTGTAATAACGTGCACATGACTAGGGGCAATGCCCCAGGTAATTTAATTGTCCCTCAGCCGAAAACAATTCTGCCAAACGCTTGTTCTATTTAATGGGCCACCCCCTAAGGCTCGTGTGTAGACGGAAATACAAGTGACGTGTGGCATATTCCACGGTATCCCACTCGAATGTGTTGCATAACTAGTATGTATTGTATATTGCATTGCATTGCATTGTATTGTATTATATTGTATTGTAACGTATATTGGGCATTATGTAAATATAAACAATTACAGCATAGCATTTTCTGGGTTTGTTTGGGTTAACCAGACCAAATCTTTTTGTAGTTTCTGGCAAACACAGTACACCGCTAAAGGTGGGTTATGAATTTCCACGCATTCAAGTTGTTTAATCTTATCCTTAATTGCTTTACCTTCACCACCTAACCTAACATTAAACGGCCTGCAGCAATGATGAAATTATGATCTGTTTATGGACATTCTGACCTTAAAGTTCAAACTAGAGTTAAAACTTAAGAGAGGAAAACCACATATTTAAGCCTTACCCATCATTGTATCATACTCCCAGATGTAACGTCTGGTAAGGAACCGAACTGTTAGTGCTACAAAAAAATCATTTGTCATTATTAGTTAATTTACTATATTCAAAAACGTATATCGAACAATATATGCATCGTGTTTAAAAGAAACATCCAGACACCTCGAACCTTAGCTATACCATAGCACGTTTTGAATCCTTTGAAGAAAGTGATAGAGATTTACAAGGGACGGGCACCAACGTTTACCGAGTCTTTTAGCCAAAAACTGGCAAAATTCTTGATACAGATTCATTTTATAGAGCCTCAAAAGTCGTAAACATTATAAACTTAGGTTATTGCCCTGGGTCTTTCATCATTATATTAAAACATTGGTTTTACTTTAAAATTGGAAGTCAAGATGAAAATATCAATAAAAGAAAATTTAGAATGTGTTAATGTTTTAATAAGAGTGAGTTTGATTGTCAGATTTTTTTTACCTGATTTACCGACGCCATCCTGTCCAAGAATTACCGCTTTAACCAGCTTACTGGAATGATTGTTGCTTGCTTTTCGCCGTCGCATCATTGAGAGATGCTAACGAACAGCCTTAATTGTTGTCTACCTGCGAAAATTCACATTTTGTTCAGCATAGTTGGCAATGAGAAATCCTCAAGTCTTTGTACCAGATCAAAAGAAACAATATATAACTATAGATCAAAGTTGTAAAAGAAACACTCAATGTTTTTGTGATCATCGCAGAGACTTAATTTAAAAACTTGTTAATCTCTTTGCTGAAGCAATCGCCTGCAACTCAAAGATGTTATCTTAAGCAAACACTATCCCTGCTGTTATTTCCATTTCATTTAAATTATAAGTGATACGAAAACAAGAGCTAAAGAATTCGCTTACATTAAGAATTCTCTCCAGAGTTCTTTATCCCACGAATCTGCACAGATACAAAAACTTAGCAGGCCTAATATTTATTGTCTGACCTTGAAACAACTGTACTTGACTGTTTTAAGATTTGAGGCCATAAGGCACGCGATGTTTAGCTTTGACATCACGAATAATGTTTGCTCAATGTGATGAGCTCGTTACGGAGTTATATAAACAGCCAAAGCAAACGACATACCTTTAAGTAGAATTTTTCGTCGAGATACTCTGTACTATTAAAGTTAATTCACCACGCAAGGTTTAAATCAGATTCCATATTCTTACACAACAAAACCCTATCAAACCGCAAGTAAATCAATTGCCTGCGGGTGAATTTTGTAAAGTCTTTGAAGCGAACTTTGTTCGTACTGCGTGTTGCTAACGTTATCAAATTTCCTCAAACAGTCAAGAAAGAACTTTACGTTAACACCCATGTGTCAAACCTATTTAGTGGAACTTAATTATGTTCTAGAACATACAGCAGAATCAGTTCAACTTTAGTTACACTTTCTTAATAGTTAATCTATATAGAGTATGTCGGAACCTTTGTTCCATAGCATCATTTACGTGGACAAAAGGTTTTTTTAGATTATAACGATAACATAACTCATACAGAAGCTACATCTGAATTGACAACGTAACTGATAGTAGGTTCTATCAAACCTTGTAAACCATGAAACCTGTGCTTTAAATGTAAGTTAGAGCTGACGTTTAAACATGATAAAACTCTTCAGTACCTGAAACGTCTTGCGCAACAAGTCTCGAAAAGCTTTCATTGCGTGTGATGAAGGGGAACGAATGTAAATAACTTCGTCACCTTTATTTAATTATTTTTAAAGTACACATCTCACAAGGGTCGTCTTTGATCAAATAATATCCAAGTCAAAAGCGATTGACAATCCTTTCAACTGTCTTTGAGTTTAGCTCTACGACGCTCTGACAAGCATAGGACATATAGCATAAGTACGAGGCTGTTATAAACGCAACGAAAGACACCATGGACTATTTCTTCCGGCGGGAGTCAGTGATTCGATAACTTTAATTCAATTTTCTTTAAAAGTACTTACACACACTGATCAAAATTAATAATAAAATTTATAAATAGGTTTACAATATAACACAAAAAAATAAGAAGAAAAAAACCCAAAAAGAATAAGAAGAATAAAAAGGATAAGAAGAACAAGAAGAACAAGAAGTACAGGAAGAACAAGAAGAACAAGAAGAACACTGAGAAGAACAAGAAGAACATTGAGAAAAACAAGAAGAACAAAAATATCAAGAAGAACAAGAAGAACGAGAAGAACAAGAAGAATGAGAAGAACAAGAAGAACAAAATCTAGAAGAACAAGAAGAACACTGAGAAGAACAAGAAAAACAAGATCTAGAAGAACAAGAAGTTCAGGAAGAACAAAACGAACAAGAAGATCAAGAAGAACAAGAAGAACAAGCTTAAGAAGAACAAGAAGATAAAAAAGAACAAGAAGAACAGGAAGAACAAGAAAAACAGGAAGAACAAGAAGAACAGCAAGAACAAGAAGAACAGGAAGAACAAGAAAAACAGCAAGAACAAGAAGAACAGAAAGAACAAGAAGATCAGAAAGAACAAGAAGATCAAGAAGAACAGAAAGAACAAGAAGACTGGAAGAACAGGAAGAACAAGAAGAACAGGGAGAACAAGAAGAACAGGAAGAACAAGAAGAACAGGAAATAAGAATACAGGCGGGATTTTCAAAGCTGCCAAAAAGCGAGATATTATGCACAAAACTCTTTTGACCTCAATCCCTAGTTTGTTTTTTTTCTTTTCATATAATTATTCTCTTTTTTTGAAAAATGTATAGTTATCTATTTGGAATTATTAGTTTTTCTATTATGCACCTTGTAACAGTATATATAGTGTATTAAATATTCAGCTTTATTTCTTCTTAAAAAAAAAAAAAAAATTCTCCCAACTGTGCTCCATACTTTGTATATATTAAGCAGTTAGGAGAATTTAGCTTTTCAATGTCTACAGCATATTCCCCTTAATCAATTCTTAATTTCTCATTACTATAATTATATTATTTTGTTTGAGTTATGTAAGGAGAAGTTAGATGTTAAATCATAGGCTAGTGCTAGTCAGCTTCTGAACAGCTGGACCCTGGCAGACTTTCAGAAATTCAAAGCTAAGATCATATTTTGCATCTTATTGCAGATTATTGAAAATAAGAAAGAAAGTCTGCCATGCTTACAAACTTTTGAAAAAGCTGGCCCGGATCATACTGTTTATATAACACTCTTACGTTTCATCAGATCAACTGAACAAAACTTGAAAGAAATGACATTGTATTTTTAATTTTTTTCTTTAGAAAAAGAATTACTTTTGCATGCATATGGCTACCATGTAAGAAGATTCTTTCAGATTCTAACAAGGAAGGGGGGAAGGGACAGCAGAGCACCGCAGGGTTGGAGGGGCCAGGACTCCCACCTGCCACCCCTCCCCCACCACGAAATTGTCGGGGGAGCAAATGCCCTTGCCCACCCACCCCCATCCTGGTTTAGCTTCATCATGTTGTAATGAGCTGCAGTAAGAACTAAAACAATTGAACAAGCCTTCTGCAGTTGGAGGTCATGTGACCATATACATCTACCTTAAATCAATCAGCTATGACAAAATGATGTTCAGAAATGGAAAGAGCAGGTTAACAGCTAAAAGGCTGCTAATAGTTCCATATCTCAACATTAAGTACTCCAAAAATGGCAGTAAATATAAAATCAAATGTATGTGAAAATGGTATTGGAGAGTCGCTATTCATACAAATCCTTACAAAATATCCTGTTTTCTGTTGCTTGCCATTTTTTACATATTTGAAGTCAATGGCTGAATTAAACTTTGAAATTTTACTAATGTCAACCTGCTCTCCATTTCAGGATGACATTTTGTCATAGCTTATTGATTTAAGGTAGTTGAGGTCATGTGACTCCCATATGCATGCACCTGCAAAAGGCCACCTATTTCTTGGTTTGGGTATTTGTTTTTGGTCTTCATTTTCCAGGTCTTCATCTAGCAGCCACCCAATATTTGAGTGGTAATCAGAGGGATATGGGTTCAACTCCTGTCAAATTTTCCCTGAGTATTTAAACTTTAATTTATCAGCTATTTTTTCCAATAATATTGCTCTTGTTTATCCAGGAATTGCTTGGAGATTTGCTCATATCCTTGATGTACCAGCCATCAAACAACAGAATCATCGTTGTCGTCATGAAAGGTGCCAAGATTAAAGCAATGGACATAACAGGCACATCAGGTTAGATTATGTTATGTTAACTACTTTACTGCCATGGACAACATTAACAATGATAGAATTTAGCTGAAAGTGAATTAATTTTTGACCTTAATAACTAGCTTCATACTCATGGGGAGAGGGGTCAAGCACAAAATTTGGTATTTACCTGTAAATCTTTATCAAATTCCTTCCCTGGGGACACATTTTCAAATCAAAGAAATATCCAAATTATGAAGCATGCTCATCAAAGGTTTGACAATATAGAATTGACCAATTTAGATTTAAGTGACCTTTACCCAGTAAAGGTTAATTAAATCTGAACAAAATCAGATGAAACTCTGCCAATGGATTATCAGGAATAACATAATAAGACACTGGGAGTATTTTATTAAATTTTATTGAGATTTAAGGCAAAAACTCAATGTTCAAAAGTTCCCCTATAATCTCAAACAAAATCAAGACTATTACAGTAGTAAATTTAGTGATGGGAATTTGGGCTACCTGTGACTTAACCAAAAACTCTTATGAATGCTTGCTGTACGAATGGCTATAGGCCAATGTTCACGAACTATACGCTTTTTTTATCAGAACAACTTAATAAGAACAACGAGGCTCAAATTTGCCAAAATTTAAGACCAATTTCAGAACAAGCTCAGGCTGAGGCTTGATAACTAGGAAAAATTTTGTAGTAGAAAATTGACTAATTAGCGATTAGCATAAAACATAAAAAGACTGTTAAGACTGTTAAGACTGCTCAACAAACAATGAAGGTAGTTCGCCTCTAAATCCAGTCGTACAATACATGTGTGGCGTACGGTGGCCCACAAGTGTCACGGCGATTCCATGATTCACGGCAGAACACAACGAACCCACGGCAGAACACAACGAACCCACGGCAGAACACAGCGAACCCACGGCAGAACACA
>JAOCNB020059177.1:0-12809 GCA_026546465.2 Palythoa caribaeorum | reverse complement strand
AGAACTAGTATTAATCCTTTAACAGGGTCCATGTTTATAAATTCATTTCGCCCTATAGTTCGCGCGTTGTAGGGGGTGCAAAGCTATAATGTAACTCTCAAACACATTTCTGGAAGTGCGACCGTAGAAAAAATTTTCGCAGAAATTAGATCAGAAAAGTTTTTCCGGAAATTACGCTGGAAAAGTTTTGGAATTTCTTCAGTGCGACCCGGGCCTAATAAAGGAGTTTCGGATTCATAAATGAAAACAACTCTCAACTTACACTCTTTATTTTTTATAAAAACAACTTTATAAGAACGATGCTCAAATTTGTCAAAATTTAAGAACAAGCTCAGGCTTAGGCTTGATAACTATGGAAGTTTTTGTGGTAGAAAATTGACTGAAACAGCAGAAAACATAAAACATGTAATAATTTACTACAACTTCTCAACAAGCATTGGAGGTATTTCGCCTCTATATTAAGCCGTACAATACATGTGTGTCCCAAGGCGTTTCATTTTCCAGTGCATTTTACAATTTATTTTGCTTTTCCTTCAATAAAAACCGCTCACAGAAATAAGAACAATTTAAGAAAAAATTGAGGTTGAAATCGCCAAAAAATTAAGAACAATGAACCCCCGCAAAATTTACTGGTTCTTATTTTAAAAAAAGTGTGTATACCGTAACCTTAACCAAGCTACACAAACTATTTTTTAGCCAAAAATTGGCGACGAAAAAGGCCTTGGCCATAACCAAACGCCTATGGTATAGTAGCATTTTAAAAACGTTAAATCTTGGCTAACCATACTTTTGCAATTAACGTACAGATTAACAAATAGATTCCATGTTTGCGTGCGTCTGTTCCGGAATAGATCATAGATGACGTCAAACTATGATAAGAACAAAAAAGTGGCACACGAGGCGATAGCCGAGATTTTGCTTCTTTTTTGACAGTTCAAAGTGTATCTTTCATTATTGACATGCTTGTTGTATCTTATCTTTCCAATTGCAAAATGTTTAAATGATAATAAAGTTTGTTATTTGCTTGTTTTTCCGTAATTTATCAAAATTACTATCCCCACCCCCGCTTGTTTTGACCTACCCCACCCACACCAAGTTTATTTTGACCTCCCGTTTATTTGGCAACTCTAAGTAAACGTCGCTTGTGACGCGGGACACCTTATTTTGAAACCCCTGTCATTTTAAACACAACTACATTAGGCTGTGACCGTCTGCTGACCAGTGCTATGTTTTTTATATCTGTAGAGTGAACAGAAAGTTGTACCAGTCAGGGATTTGTCCGGGCCACTGATGGCGCTGCAGCACGTGGTAAAGCAGGAATACTTTCCAAGAGAGTTAGCAGCGATTTTTATTGCCTTTCTGTCAATGTAAGTTTATTACAGTGATTTAGTGTTAGTCGAGTACCTCCACCTGTAGTTTTCTTGTAATTATCAGCCACTACTTTCCTTTTGACCTCGCATTCTTTGTTTCCCTTTGCTTTCGAAAAATACCCCTCCGCAAAATACTGTTTGTGTCACATTTACCAGACGGCGGTGTGGTTGGCGCAGTGGTAAGATCTCTGCTTTCGAACCACAAGGTCCCAGGTTTAACCGAGTGTTGAGCATTTGTGCGACCTTCTTTTCAGCCAAAGTTGTCTCAGCTTTCCATCCTCCCGAGGTCGGTAAAATGAGTACCAGCTTCTGCTGGGAGCTAACCTGCGACGGATTAGTGTCCTGTCCAGGGGGAGTCAATGACTCTCATCCGCTTAACACTACAGAAACGGCCGGAGTTAAGCACCGGCTCCAATGGGCCACTTAGGCTCGCAAATGGATTTAGCTTAGCTTAGCTCACATTTACCATCATCATTCATTGCAAGCAAGTATAAATTATGGTGGAATGTTTCTTAATTTAGTAATTTGCTTCTTTCCCCGTTGTTTTTCAAGTATAAATTGTTAATTTATCTGCCTTCTCCCCCGCTCCCTTTCTTCCTTGTCTTTCTTATTTTTGTCTTCGTCTTCTGAATCTACTCCTCCACTCCGTCCCTAATCTTCTTTATGCTCTTTTCCGAGGATCACACGATCATGTTGAAAGACTTGAAAGTCGCGAATTTTGAAATTACGTGGAAATAATGGATCCTGGGAAAATGTCAAGATTATGGAAAAGTCATAGATTTTTTTATGTATTTGCAAAACTAACATTTTAATTGTAAATTCCATGCATTAAGTGAAAATGTAGCGTTTTCGAAACATTAATTTAGTTGTAGCCTTTATATGAAAGGAGTGTTTGGAAGATGCAGTTGCTGTTTACCTTTGGGTTAATGTTGATACCTTTTTTGGAAACCGGAGCCGGTTTGTTAGCGTGCAGTGCAGAGTCATGTGCAGAAACTTCAGTTTTTATTTATTAATTCACATCCCCCAAAAAACGAAGGAGGTTTACAATCTAAACACAATACATACAATTTTCAAACTCATTCAGACAAATTGAAATAGGCATCGATTAATAAAAATATGTTTGAATCTCTCAGTGCGTACTCAGGGCAAGGTAAAGAGATGTCCCCTTTCTCGCAGGACTTGTTTCATTAAGGCTACTGAACAGATTGAAATGTGAAAAAATACTGAAAATTGAAGAAGCAAATTATATTGTTTTATTGAAAATGATCTTTCAAATAAAATAAAATAAAATTTAATAGCTAACTTTTTCTCGAGTTATTGCAAAATAAATATTTTTACCGGCAGTCGGGAAGCTATACGGTTCATTTTTCAAACGCTGTTTTCTTGGTTCCAGTTCTCGCACAAATGAAGGTTGTAAAAAAACGTCAATGCTCGCGGAATTTTTGGTATTTTGCGACGAAATTTGGCACAATTGTAATGACATACTTAAAGAACAAAACCGTGTCGGCGAATTTAAAAAAGACATGAATAATTTTTTATTAATCGATTTGCCTGCATTTTGGCTAAAATAATTCCAATTTTCGACGAAAAAATATAAAAATGATTGGCTTTAACAATCGAAATTCGCCAACACGGTTTTGATCGACACACTTTGAGGAAGTTAAAAAGGTGACAAACATTAGCAGAAGTTAGGAATTAACTGGGCTCATGTTAACTTTTAAAGCCAAAAATTGGACAAAAAGTAGAGCTTCAGTTCGTCCTTACGATAACGAATATATTAATAATTATATTCATTTAGAGAATTTCATAATCTTTCCAGTGATATTTAGGTTTATAGGTCTGTGATAAATATCAAGCGAGATATTGTAAAAAAACTAAAACACCGCCCAAGGTGTTCAGTAACCTTAAGTATTATGCGAACGTAACAAACCGATAACAGTCCGATCCACGATAGCTTTTGAATCATAAGAACACTCTTTCTAATCTGGAATACAAAAATCACAAGTAGCGACTTAGCGATCCTCCTCTTACGTACAGTACTAACAACGGCTCTATCGCACCGGATGTTGGCGTTCTCTCCTTTTTTGTTTGTGTCAGTTAATCAAAAAGTTAGCCTCCTCCGCAGGCAACTCGATCTAGTTGGTATTTTCCCAACAAAATAAAAGAGCGGCGCGGCGAGCGGTTAAGTTGGGAGACTGGGGCGAGAAGTGAGAAAAAAAAAAATTTAGAAACTCGCTTGGCGACTCGCTCCGGGCCTTCGGCCCGTCGATCTCCACGCAGCTTTGCCGCTCGTTTAGTTTTCCCTAAAATACCAACTGGATCGAGTTGCCTGCGGAGGAGGCTATCAAAAAGTTAGACTCGCTTCACCGATAATCGTATGTTACCATTGATTAATAATTAGGTTATTCCAGTGACCGGAAAAGATTAACAGTTGCTAGAGTTTTTCAGAAATATGGATTAGCCATGTTCGTAACAATCAAATGAAAAGCAGACCTGACAGTCGATGGAATCCCTGACATGGCATTTAGATTAATAGCCCTTAAGTGTTATTTTATCGAATTGAATACTTGAAAACACTTGAAACACAAAAATGGATAGTGAATAATGTTTTCTATTAATCCGATGAATACCATCTGTTTTCTTTCAGAAATACCTTATCTTCGCGTTATGCAATATATTTTTGATGGAGCAGAACACGAAGTAAAAGTACTACCGCACGGCAACAGTAAGAAGTCGCACGCTGCCCGGTATGTGAGAACGAAGAAAAGTGTAGTGGAAGATTTGAAAGATTTGAAACCTAAGCAAGCCTTCCACAAAACGGATGCAAAAAATGGAGGCATTGTGAACGCTAGATCTGAAAGCGATCTTCCACGTAACCGAGCGCAATCCCAGAACCAACGACGTGGAATCATTGGAAAGTAGGTAGACTCGCTCGTATTGATATTGATGAACAGTAAGAGACAGCTGTTGGGAAGTCCTGAAAGTGCGTTCATTAGAGAAGTTACTGGGCCGGAACTTCTTGCTGTGCTTGGGTTAAACTGGAAGCTAAGATATTTGGTGAGGTTCCGTACGAACTCTTTAAAATTCTCTGTTCTCGGCGCTGATCCCACGTTTAACCTCGGCAAATTTCACTTGACTGTCACAACATATAAAAATCTTCTGTTAATGGATCGGATAACCGGAAAGCCTCTGCTGATGCTTGGGCCAATGCTACTTCACCAACGGAAAACTTTTGAGACCTGCAACTTCTTCTTTTCGAAGTTAGTGGGAATGGAAAAGGATACAGCCTCAGTCCTTGCTTTTGGAACCGATGGAGAGGAAGCTTTGATTCGAGCTTTACAGAGAAATTTCTACTACGCCCTCCACCGTAGGTGCATCCTTAAGTTAAAGACAACGCCGCAGATAGTGCAAGCACAGTTTCTTGCAGATGTGTTTGGTGTAACAAAAGGAAACACCAATAAAGAAGGTTGGTTTGGTATATGTTTTAGTTTGGCATGATTTGTTCTAAATTTTACTGAAAACATGTGAGACAGTAGAGACAACTCGCAATCCACATTTTTTTACTGGAAAACCCGTAAAAGGAAAAATTCTAGCAGTCTAGTAAACAGAATAGGTAGATGCTATAAATAAACAAGAACTAGAGCCAGTACCTGTTCACGACAAACCACGCTGTCCAGGAGAGATAAGGAGACTTCGACCAAGAAAAACTGAGCGTTTATTGCTTTCAAATACACAATCAGAAGTCATACTCATCCCATTTTTCCAAGCCTACTTAAATTCTTCAGAAGCTGACACGCTGTTTAGGTACTGTAAATGGTGACTTTTATGATTTTAACACCTAGGCCTTGTAGATGCAGAAACTGAAGAAGAATTTCTCGCTCAGTTGGAACCCTTTAAAGAAGTTTGGGACAAAAGAGAAAAACAAAATCTTCCTCCGAGCCAGTCGCCAAAGTTCCATGATTACATTTCAGAGAAGGTAATGCTAATAAATTCTTGTTACTCCACAAACTTCAAAGTCTATACACACTGCAAATTCAAATCGCACAATTATCGAGTCAGAAACTATATCTAGCTTATCCTATTTCATATCTGTTTTTATTATAGGGTGCTTTCATAAACTTATAAGCTTAAACTTTGTTACACATGCAAATACCACAATATTTCCCGAAATCCAACTGCATGGGACGTGTAAATGAAAAAATAATAATCATAATAACAATGATAATGATAATAATAATATTATGTCACAAACTGACACTTTCACCACAGCTGACCGCTGTAAACTTCTTTATTGTTCCAAACGTCTTCGAAATACACTTTGACTCTCTCAACCCACCGACTGAAACGACTCTCTTATATATGCTAGATAGCTTATTACTATCACTGCAAAAAATGCACTTTTTAGAATGAGTAAAGTTACTCGCATTATTGAGTAAGGTGGATATTTTACTCAACATTTGAAGTAAAGTTACTCAAAGTATGAGTTAAACTTTTAACTCAAAATAATGAGTAACACTATTCTTTATTTTGAGTAAACTTTTGTGTGAGTTAGTTTACTTTTAATCTTGAGTAAATTATACTCAGAAATGAGTAACAAACTAATTTCTACGTTGAGTAAAATTTATACTGAGGGTCGCTCAGCATTGAGTATGAAGCTTACATATTTAGCTATACTAATAGTAAAATGTATGTAGTAAAATATTAATAAGTAAAAAGGGCATGTTCACCACTTGTTTTATTAAATTAGCTGTGGTTTGTACAGTTATGGTGATAGGAGGCTGGGAGAGTCTCATTTGCTTGCCAGCCCTAGGCTGGCATCATATCATTATAAAGAGAAAGCAGTCTCGCGCTTGTGACTATACGCGGCATGCAACGTGGCTTGCACGGAAAGTAAACATCACGTGCTTTACCACCAAAATAAGAGCCAATGGTTGCTAATAAAAAAGCGCGCGCGAAAATCGGAATATGATGCCATTCATTTGATAGAACGACCTTTTGCAATCTAACCTCGAGAGTGTGTACATGTGTTGGTTGCCCGGTTCGCTGTTCGTTTATGTTGATTAAAATGAAGTCGACTGCTGATGTAAGATCATGGCTAAATGACAATGGATTCGGAGAGTATTCTGAGAAATTTTACGGTGAGTAATTTATAACAGAAAGAATAGACAAAGCACCACTTTAGAGTTAAGTGACTCGTGGGATATTAAACAATGGGCTCTTTATTAGCTAGGTCAAGCATGACTCTCTTCGAGACTATTGAACTGCTAGTTTTTGTTATTTTTGTGGTCTTTGAACATCATGAATTGTTTAAAAGATTTATAACATGTTTCAGCCAAGAGAATGCGTTTTAAATTCTCGGAAATCAGTCAAATGTATGTACTACTGCAGAGTCTTTGCTGGATTTGGTCATAGCATAAATTGAACGGTTTTGGCGGGAAACTCCATTCCTGCTGGTTTTGTTGCTATTATATAGTTACAATTTAATACAAGGAAAAGTGGTAAACTTGAAGTTAAGTTTTTTGAAGGAAGGAACTTGCTTTAACATAACATTAAGCTTGTATTATATGCGGAATTTTAACATCCAGCGGATAATATTTTCACCGGTATTTTCAAAACTGAAATACCATGTGTCATGTCGACAAATCTACTGTACGTTGCAAGGTTGAAAATCATTAGTTGGGCCATTCCACAGTATTTTGTTCACACAAATGTCAAGAATAAAGTTTGTTTATTCTGAAAAAATTTCTGAGATTTTTGCATAATAGTCAGTTTGTGAAAATGGCAAAAATGGTTCTCGGCCTGTTGTCGCCTATAAATAAATTAGCATAATTAACATAATTTCTAATTTGGGCTGTTGCGGAGGGGAAAATGATATTTAGTTTTCGCTTAATGGAGAAAGTATGACTGTACCCTGGCATCTACGATAAATCTACGCGCAACTACAAAGACAAGCCTATTAAGAGCAACGTGTGGAAAGAAATCGCAAGTAGACTCAATGTCGATGTGGTTTATGCTCATCAGAAATACAATAGCTAGCATTCACATTTGCTTTGGGAAATATATAAAAGATTTTAAGGGAAAATCAGGATTCTGCCATAAAGATTGTCCAATAAAGAAGAAATTGGAAAAAAAAGAACTTGTCGGCGACTTGATGGAAGCGTGACTGCGATTTGTCTATGAAGTCTCTGTGACACAGTCTGCGTGTTATTGCCGACATGACTCCATCATATGTGAACCAGGCTTAAGAGTTAAAGAGTTACAATGTAATTAATTCTGACTTCAATCTGTTAATACTTGACAAGCTAAAAGAGAGTAAGTTTGAATCCAAAGATTTGGCAGTTTACCAACTTATTAAAATTGTAAAAATATTCTGAAAACTGAGTGAAGGTTTTAATATATTAATATTTTGTTGTGGTTTGCATTACAGCTATCCAACAAGAAATCAGCTGACCGACATTTCACAGCTTATTGTGAAAACATACCCCTTCTTAAAAGACACATCAGTTGGAACTGGCTATGTGAGTATTTTTGCAGGCTTAAATTTGTGCAACTGTTTTCCAAATCATTAGTTTTTAAACTCGAACCTGCTGTACTAATAAATTCGACAGCAGAATCCAGATCTACATGTACATGTATCATATTGGAGTGTGCAACTAATTTCTTAATTATTAGTTCAAACTTTCTGTATTAATAATACATGTACATATAAAAACAACTGTAGTACTACTGTTTTCTTAATCATTAGTTTCTAAAATCAAACTTGTTCTACTAATAAAGATAACAGTAGCATCCAGATGTATCGATGGAGTGTGTGTAGATTTTCTGATTTTCTGTGGTTGATAAGAACTCAAGATGCTACATTACCATAAAGGCAATAACAATACAAATGTAAACTGTTTTCTTGTGAAAAAAAAAAAAAAAAACTATTTCAAACCACCTCAAAAGTATTGTTAATGTTAGATTTCTTTAACAGAAAATATCAGACAGTGAAACTATTGTTTATTGTATTATTATATTATGTTATATAATATTTGATAAATATATTATTTCTCCGTTTTAATTACAATCAAACAACATTTTTGCAGGACTCCTGGTTTGCTCAACTTTATGAGAAATTTAGGAATGAAAGAAGATCCATAACTGATGACCAAGAGGTCATCCTGCATTCCAAAAAAAAGAAAGATGAGAAACAACCTATTTCTGCCAAGTTAAGGAAGGGGGGCATAAACTGGTTGCCCCCTTTTCCAGAAGGTGAGGACGAAGTGTCAATGGAAAGACACAAAGAGTCTCTGCGACATGAGTGGACAAGGAAGTACCCTGATAAAGAAAGAATCTCACAGGGAATGATGTTGACTTTTCCTGACGGGCGCCGGCTGATGAATAACAAGCTAGAGATAACTGAGATAAGAGCAGAATATCCTGCTCTTTTTGATTTTCATCAGGTATGCATTCAAGCTACCAGTTGAGCTACTATCAGTGAAACACTGCGGTCACATGTAATGTTATCAACTGTTTCAATAGCTGTCGATGAAACTCGTGTGTACTACAAACCGTTACTAATTTTCACCCCCTACTTAGTTGCCTTTTAACTGCCGGCTGTAGTTGATCTTTTATTTTTCTCCTTGAAGGCTTGATGAATGGACTCAAGTTTCCGACCATATAGATATATAGCCAGTGCATGACAGCGTGCACATAGCAATTAAAAATGCTTGATTTGGATCATTTCGTGGATTAAACAGTAAAATTATCTTAATAATGTTCTGACAAATAATTTAATGGTATTAGTTACATTTGAGGTGAATTAAGTAGCATCCTCTGATATATGTATATACTTATATATTTGGGGAGGGTGCAAAATTTTTGCAAACACTTGTAAGTGTGTATAGATATATATACACACTTACACACACAGAGGGGAGAGAGACAGAATGACAGAATTTTACTAATTGTTCCACTTTTTTAATGTCAGATTGTTGCCGAGTTTGAGAATTATTGGTGTAAGGACCAGCATCTTGGCAGCATTCAAATCCAATTTTTGTCAAGTGGCTTCGCCAATTGCTGCACTGGCTAGGTCAAAAGGTGGAAGTGTAACAAAGAATCTATGCAAAACTTCTTAAAGTTGCTCGATAGAGAAGATTTTGATGATGATGTTGCTGATCCTGTGGAAAGCAGTCCAGGTCAGTGTACAGTGTAAGGCTGTGCCATGTTAACCTTATGACCGAGACACAAATGAAGTTGGTAATCAACAAAACAAGCTGCACTGTAAAAAGAAGTGATCAGCATCTAAGTAGGTGGCTGCTAAACCTACAGAGACCACCTACTATGTATGTAAACGTTTCAGTTTTCCCCATGTTTAAGTTTAATGTACAATTTTTCATTTGTGATTGCCATTGATACAGTTTGGACAGGGGGGGGGGGGTGTCATAGCAAAAAGGCTACAAACACCATAATTATTTATTTACTTTCAACTGCAACTTTCAGAAGCAGTTTTCATTGATTTTGTGTTAATTCAGCATTTCAAGTAACAAAGTCAAGTTGTTTCTTTACAAAAGCCTTAAAAAACATAATTTTCCTCATCATATATCTTCATTTTTTGCCACTCAGATGAGATTGCTGAAGTAGCAATGGCCGTGCTGCCATTCTTGCTGCTATCAAGGGGTGGCAAATGCAAATATGAGGACTTTGTGATGTTCCTCTCTGTAAGTATTTAAACCTTGAACTTTTGTTACATATTTATATTGGGTATGAATTATATGGACAGGGGTATTTTATAGTCAACTAAATTATCAGTTTGAAATATTATTTGCTAAAAGGTACATGTGCAAGATGGATAACACACGTAAATCCTGTTCTGTACAAGATTATGCATCGGGTGCTATGTAAATTAAAAGTATTTGTCGTAATTACAGTGTACTGTCATATTTTAAGTGATAACAACTTTCTGTAAAAGCTAGTCCTGTTCATATTGGCTAATGGGAAGATAAGCACTTGCTTAGTTGTCATAAACAAGGGGTTGATAACGTTTTTCTAAGTGCCATGCAAATAGTAGCAAACAAACATTTTAGAAAATTCATTTATCATGACATGATGACTATGACTATGCTTAGCATATTGACTAATCTGACTTTTCATGCATGTATAAGCTATAGGATGTGGCACATTAGCTTTAAGTGCACTACTGCAATACTGTACATTATACAACAAATGAAATACTGTTATTTTTTAGGCAGGGAATTATTTTTCATTTATGAACTACTACGCCTAAAAGATAAAGTTTTATTATTAATATTAAATTTCACCATATGTGTACATGTAAGTTTGTTAACTACAGTTAGGTAGTATTTTGGTAAGAAGCCCTATTCATTCAAAATGATTTTCAAAGGGGTCATAAAAACTAATAATATTACAGTAAACACTGCTGAAAGTTGTATGTTGTTGTTTAATGTGTCCTTTGGTTCAATTTGTTCTTGCACCTGTTCATTATTTTCAAACCAATACAATACATGTATTTCTTGAAACTGTACAACTAGTTATTTATTTTCTTTTAAAGTATTAACACTAATTGATTTACTTTAAATCAAACTAACAGGGAAAAAAAACAACTTTTCCAAACAACTTTTCCAAACAACTTTTTGTTACAGTAACAAAAACAGATATATTTAACAACTATTCCATGAACAAACGTTGGATATGAGCTTTTAGATTGTGGACGAGGTGTGGAACACCGAATTGGCTATTATAAGCTCATATCCAACAAATGTGAGTTGAATAATTGTTTTATTAACTACCAAACACCAGCTAAAAATATCTTGAATTCTATTTTCTACCGAGTTGAGTTTTCGGCCATTTAAAGGCACACTCCGCCATCACTGTTGCTTTGGATGAAGCCAAAGCTACAAAGTTCTAGAATAAACATTTTACTTTACTGAGTATAACATTAACAGTCAGTGTTCTCCCCAGGATTTTACTAAGACCAAGGGCTGGCTAATACAGAAATGTGTGGGGGTGGGGATGTGGGTCAGTATTTGGATTGCCTGGAAACGAATTTGGTGTCCTTCGCATTCTGGGAATAAGTCAAGATAGCGCCACAAGATGATCAATTAAGCAAGCAAAGCACTGACTGGTTCGTTTATCAATAATACTCATTATCAAATTTAAAACTTCAAGATAATCGGATTCCAAGGTAACAAAACTCACAAAACGGACATGCCAGCAAGGCCTGAGGACGATGAACTGGGGGCTTTGGCCTTATTCATTACCGCTGACCACAAAACACAGACACAATTACACGCTCTTTTTATAACAACGAGGCTCAAATTTGCCAAAATTTAAGAACAATCTAAGAACAAGCCCAGGCTGAGGCTTGATAACTAGGAAAATTTTTTTGGTAGAAAATTGACTAAAACTTAGCGATACAGCATAAAACATAAAAAGATTCACTGTAAAGACTGCTCAACAAACAATCAAGGTAGTTTGCCTCTAAATTCAGCCGTACAATGCATGTGTGGCGCAAGGCGTTTTGTTTTCCAGTACCTTGTTCAATCAACAAAAACCCCTTACTGAAATAAAAACAAGTTAAGAACAAATTGAGGCTTAAATGGCCAAAATATTAAAAACATAAGCCTCAGCAAAATTTACTGGTTCTTATAAAAAAGCGTGTACAAAGTGTTGAATATACTGACTACCTTCATTGTTTAGTTAATAAATTGTATAATTTGAATACATTGAAAAAATATATCTCGAGGTAATTGCGCTTATTGATGAATCAGCCATTGTAATTGTATAAGAAAACAAGAATTTTTTTTATCTAGAAGTTGGAAATTGAATTCATTAGATTGAGGTCATCAGTATAAGAAAGTGTTTCGTAACTGGAAAAACTCGTTTTGGGGAAATCTCATTTAAGAAATAAAACATGTTGTCCGTACGTTCACAGCCTGCATGGTGAAAACCGAGGCGAACATTTGAGAGAATTAGAGAGCAGATCAGTGAAAACCTGAGACGCAGTCAAATTCTCACAAACTTTGCTGAGGTAAACATGTTTTATTTTTTTTTATAAAATTATTATTCTTTGACTAAAGAAAGAGAAAGACGAAATACAAAGCGCATACACGTTTTTTTCTATAAGAACCGGACAGTAAATTTTGCTTAGGTTCATTGTTCGTAATTTTTTGGCGACTTCACTTCAGCCTCAATTTGTTCTTAAATTGTTATTATTTATGTGAGCGGTTTTAATTAAAGAAAAAACAATTCAAAATAAGACATGGTATAGGAAAATGAAACGCCTTGCGCCACATATGTACTGTACGACTGAATTTAGAGGCAAACTACCTTGATTGTTTGTTCAGCAGTCTTCACAGTGAAACTTTTTATGTTTTATGCTGTATCGATAAGTTTTAGTCAATTTTCTACCACAAAAACTTTCCTAGTTATCAAGCCTCA
>JAOCNB020059069.1:0-12820 GCA_026546465.2 Palythoa caribaeorum | reverse complement strand
CTGCGATGTACCGACGACACATCCCAGCACCGTCTGGGATCTACCTGCGATGTACCGACGACACATCCCAGCACCGTCTGGGATCTACCTGCGATGTACCGACGACACATCCCAGCACCGTATGGATCTACCGGCGATGTACCGACGACACATCCCGCACCGTCTGGATCTACCGGCGACGTACCGACGACACATCCCAGCACCGTTTGGGATCTACCTGCGATGTACCGACGACACATCCCAGAACCGTCTGAATCTACCGGCGATGTACCGACGACACATCCCAGCACCGTCTGGATCTACCGGCGACGTACCGACAACACATCCCAGTACCGTCTGAGATCCACCGACGACGTACCGACGGCACGTCCCGACACTGCCGGCGGTTCTTTGCGGTTACATGGAAACTAGACTATAGCTTATAACTCCAAACAACTAATTTTAAAGTCCATATGACCTAAGTTTTTTAGTCTTATAGCTACAATGTGGTGTTACTATAAGAAAGCATTGGATGAATAAAGAAAGACCTTGCTATACTAGTGTTTTGGGCATTCAAAAGTAGAGACTTTGCACCATCTTCAGCCCTTAGCCGCGCTTGTGGAGGCTGGGTATAGCTGGGTACTACGAACGCCTATGACGTCAAGTAAGTAAGTCAACCCCAGTAAACAGTTAATTCTAACACGTATGGTGCTGCAGTATTTTTTGTCGCAATTTTAAGCAAAGTACTTTGCACCACAACTTATGCAGACAAGAACGCACTAATATGACGTCATCAGCACTTGTGGGCCCATTGAACCAAAACTCGATCAAGGGCACACGAGGTCGCAATTTAACACTCCATAAATCAAAGATGAAAATTCTAAATTATTTCATTTTTGAAAATTTGAATTAGCAATACAAATAGAATTTCAGTATAACAAAACCTGTTTTGAGGTTATATACATTTTAAAATTGATGACCAGCACTCTCTAAACTATCTTCATTCATGTCTACATTTCGTTTTTGAAACCAAGGTCGATGTATGAATAAGAACGTTTTTCACTTATTTTTCACGAGAGCAAATCGGAAAAATCAGCTTTTTTTGCTCCAAACGTACAACGAACGGAATTTGCAAACAAAATTGGGATGTTCCCGTCTAAATTGACTTGACGCTTTGAATAGAAATCTTGATTTAAAACTAAACTAGTTTAAATTTTATGTTTTCTATCTATGTCCATTACGTGCATTTTAGATGTACACCGGGTTGGTAAGGGATCTAGGAAATTTTTAAAAGATGGCTGCATAAAGCTACATCCGAGCACCTGAGGTTCGAGTTCCCAGCAGTGTGAAAAATTTCTGGTCAAAGTCCGTGGGTTCCGCCATTAGAAATGGCAGAGAAATCAAGCTATTCATTGCTGAGTTCACATTAATAATATGCGAGATGAAACAGCTTGAATATATTGTAATAATAAGCTAACTGAGAGCAACGTTATCGGATACACGCTCAGTTTTTGTATGATCAACTTTATAAGAACAACGAGCGAGGCTAAACCCAGCACCTTGTGGCTGGAAATCAGAAATCTTACCACAGCGCCAACCACGCCCCTAATTTTTATAAGCTATATAACGATTTTAAGGTTTTAAGCATGAAGCATAATTATTTATAAATCGTAATGAAGTAAGTAGGCTTTTATTCTGTTGTTTTTAATTTGAGTTTTATACTCAAGGATTCTTTGTGCTAGTAAAGTGTAAATACGGTCTTTTATTATATGGCAGGCTCACTGAGCGAATTCTGTGTTCAGATTGGTTACACGAGCGGGCAAGATAGGCCCATCTTGCCCGCTCAGGATCCCCCGTTTTGTTTCCGCAAGAAAAAAAAAGACTTTGCTTTGGGCAATGGAGTCGCGAAAAGAGGAAGAGTTCAGTCAAAACAAAGAAAACATAGGCGAGCTTCGTAAATTTATTCCTAAACAAAACCCGACAAATTCAAAAGTTAAAACGCAAAGTGACATGAAGACATGTAAGCGTTTTTGTCTCACGGAAAACAGTAGTATTAAAGTGAAATTCTTTGGCCATATAATAAATCCTTTATTGAACAAGCTTATTCGGTCAAGATGGCTGGATATTGGCCTCGTTCTTTTTTTTTTCTTTTTCACGGACCTCAACCTCGTCTCGGACCATATGTAATTAAGCAAAAAAAGAAGAACTTGGCCAATATCCAGCCATTTTGACCTCACGCTTGTTCAATAGCGCATATGTACTGCTACAATTCACAAAAAAACAGAAAATATTTTCTTTACAATAATGTTTCTAAAACTTATGCAATTGGGACATAACTTACACAGCTGTGTGTTGCATTCTCTGGTTTCCGTTGATAGACCCAGTCCACTGCAATTTTTCCCATTTCCAGCCGGAGAGGGATTGGAACAACTTCTGGTACGGGTTTGGACACCCGTGCCACACGTGACAGGACACTCGCCCCATTCTCCCCACGGTGTGTACCCGCCATCGATATCACACGCTGCTTTACTGCATGCTTTTGTTTCTTCGTCCGCTCCTACGAAACAAAGAAGAACACACAGAGAAAGTGTAAGCAAGAGAACTTTTTTAAGAGTTCACAGAATTTAGAAATGGTAAGGTGTTTTGATTATACGTAAGTTTGTAGATACTTCAAAATATTTGGTTGTGTTTTGCAACTGAGAAAATTTTGCCCAAAGTTCAACCCTGTAACCATTTTTAGATTGATACCCGGAAGTTTTCTCATTTCGGGAGGCAATACACGTTGAGCCTGGGCTTTCAAGCGAAACAGTTTCTTTAGTAGAGTTTGCAATACGAAAATGATATTCCAAATCCTAGTACAACCCTTTTTTTAAAAAATATTTGATAGATTTTCTCTTTATTGTCTATTGAGGCAAAAAAAAAACAACAAAAAACAAAAACGTCAAGCATGGACTTTCAAAGGGATTTTAAAACAGTTTCTTGAAGCTATGCGAGCTGAATTGAGAAGTTTTGGATTACTTAACGTCCTCAGCGGCACGGAAAATATAAGAAATATCCGTGGGCAAGAAATCAAGATCCACGCGTTAGGTTGTGGTCAATACTGTAGTAATATACTCATCAAAACTTACGATTAGAAAAGAAACGTCAAGAAAAGTAAGTTTCAAAAGCTATTACTGAATAAGTATTTGTGTAAGTTAAGGCTTCTGTGATAAGCATTAAGTTCACTTTTCTATAACCATTATTTCCCCCAAGATAATCCAAGAAGAAGATTTCAAAACAAGACGTTTAGCCCCGTTTAGAGTTCTTCTATCAAGTTAATTATTCAGAAGACCAACATTGGAAAATTTAATTGTAATAGTTTTAGTTTATTTCTTTTTTCAGGTATACATTTAACATTGTGATAACGTTTAATGGCTGTCTTGTTGAGCTGCAGCTAAAATTTAGAATCTAGATTTTAGTTTCAGAAGAAAAGAAGTCTTATTATCAGGAAAGTTCCAAGCGTGTAATAATGTGAAGTTATGGTAGCCACACGAAGTAGGTTTTTGGTATAGCCGCCAGTGTTAATATAATTCTTCTGAAACACTTAAAAAGCGTAGCTTAAGCTTCAAGGAAGAAAAATAGTATATTTAGACAAAATTTCAATTAATAGGTAACTAATACTGATATCCTTGTCACTGCAGCAAGAAGTCGGTCTAGACAACATTTGGATACCAAAAGTATTTTAATCAGCCGCCAATTAACACAATTATTATTGTTTTACTGGAGAGGGGAGTTTCAAACGCTAAAAGCACAACACAAAGTAACAAAATTTTCTTTATTTATATGCAAGTTAAAACATTTACATATTCGGCATCTAAAATTATCTTGTGTTTTTACAAGTTAATACTTTTGGTGAAGATTTGAGCTTGAATCCAGAACCTAAAAGAGACAAAAAAAGTTAATAAAGAAAAAAATAAGAATAAAAATAAAAGATATAGAGCAGAAAAAAGAAGTTCTAAAAATTTTTCTTAAAAACAACAATAACCTAGTTTTTCTTTGTTTACCAATAATTAACACCTAAACCAATTTAATTTATTTATTAATCTTCACATTTGGCAGAACTTAGGTGTATATAATTTCTCGAAAGAAAAGATAATCAATTATTGTTTAAAAATGATCTTAATAATCTTATTTCATTAATGAGGCTTTATCCGATGCTTTTTGCACAAAATTAAAGTAAGACAAAATAAGATATGTTTTTTCGTTTTTATTTCTTAATGTTGGAAAAACAAGCGTTAAAGAAATAAAATTTGAAAATATTTGTTACACATTAGAACTAATAACATCGTTTAAATAATGATTGCTTGCGATAAGAAAAAAAACATTCTTCTAATATTGTGAATGAAACAAATTAAGAACTAATGAGGTGTTAAAATTTCTTTAGGACATGGAAACTAGTTGTTATGAAAAAGAATTCATTGTTATCTCATTTAGTGAATCAAATTTAAAACAAAAGTATTAAGTAATGGTCCTCGTATAAAGTAGGCAACCTCCAATGGTGCTACAACATTTCGCTTTTCCCAC
The DNA here is from genome assembly GCA_026546465.2 of Palythoa caribaeorum. NCBI lineage: Eukaryota > Metazoa > Cnidaria > Anthozoa > Zoantharia > Sphenopidae > Palythoa > Palythoa caribaeorum. Next base: position 8,278 of record JAOCNB020059069.1, on the reverse strand, counting down.
GCCAGAATGTTTAGATTTTCACACTGAGAATATATCAACTTTTGTAGAACATAGTTTTGAAATAAAATGCAATGAAACTTTATCTCAAAACAATTTTTCATGTTGTAACATCCAATCATGAGAATCCAAAACAGAAGTCAAGAAAACCTTTAAAGATAAAACCTAATTATCTATGTTCTCCACATGGAATTGTTCTAAATTTGAATTAAGAAAATTTCCACCAAAACGGAATAAATGAGAGAGCTGGAAAGAAAGAAATGTGCTTAGTTATGAAGATATGGTTAATTTTAAAACATTTAGTCAGTGAGATTGGCTAATTAAAAGATTCCCAATTAGCACCTATCTACATTCTCTGGTGTTGACCTGGTTACTTATTGCTCGGACCCCTAATTACGAAGAAAAATGATAAAGTAAAGTTGTTTGTAAATAAGTTATCATAACTTTGATTAAAATATACATTTTAAACCGTATAAAAGTTAAGTAATAAAAAATATATGCTGCCCACAAGTATGCTATAGTCCATTACTTGTGATGCTGTGAGCTTTTTTTGGAATTCTGTACATAAATTACAATTATATATTAGACAATATTTAATTGTTAAAATTGCGTTTCAGCCAAAGCATTTGTTTAATGTAACAATTAGTTTCGTTTTCATAAACAGAAACCAACTAGCATACTATCTTAGACAAAGAGGAATAGAAACTTTAGTATCAAAAGTGTGAGGAGTTAAAAACCAGCCCAAAAATCAACTTTTAAAGACATTATAGAAAAGAATACGAAAATCGTTTGGTAAATATATAACATGAAGAAAAATGACCAAAGTAACAATTATAATTAAAAAAGGATACTAACAATAATTGTAATTTGTGTTGTTCTAGAAAAAAGGAAAAGCTCTTAAAATGCAAATTTTTTGGCTGTGATTAAAATAGCGATTTCACGATTTCTGATGAATATGCTAGTTGGTCTCTGCTAGCAGGCGTTAGCCAATCAGATTGTAAACTTCTCTAAATCATGCTTGTAAGTGCATTGGTTAATCACATTGCAACTTGACGTTATTGTATGCAAAAATGCGTGATGTCATGGGTTGTTAACGATTGCAAAATTATGAAGTGTTCGTTATTCAAAATTTGGAAAAAAACCTGAAAAGGACTAAAAGTTTTTGTGTACATCGTGATTGCGAAAATCTGACCATATCTTTTTAATCAAGATATATTATGTCGAATAAAGTGTAGACTGAAAAAAGTACCAAAAATGTTAAAATTTTACTTTGAATTGTTTATTGTTACTATACTAATAAAGAATTGAATAGGCTTAAAAAATAGTTTTCAGATCTGTGTCTATATTTTTGTAGGGGTGGGAAGAACAGATCCTGCAAAGAAATTTTAGTTTTTGACTACCTTTTTCTTTTGGTAAAATATATTCAATTAAACATTCAATATATAAGCTAAATGGAAAATAAAACTAACTCATTGTAATCAAGTTTCAGTTAATTCGTTTCCATGTAAAAAGGTAAAACTGTTCATTGTTATTTTGAACAAAGAACACGTGTGTGTATAGAAAAACGTTTACATGCAAAGCTCTAAAGAAACAGTTTTTATTGTTTTCTCATTCTCATTATCCCCTAAACGAAATGAACTGGAGGTTTCTAGCGAGGGTGAAAACATGAGGGGAATTAGGAATGAAAGGTTAGGAATCATTTAAACTTTTTTTTAATTGTTTCTTTTCATTTTGTTATGGATATGAATATATTCACGTCAATGATTTTGCAGTATCCTTAAAAGAGTTTGAGGAGAAACAAGTTACAATATTAATTCTTTCCAACTGTAATCTAAAAAGCGGATATGTTTGTAAAATAAGAAATTGCTCGCTCTTTAAGTTGTGTGTGATATGCAAACCATTTAAGCTAATTATTAGCTCAAACAATAATAGAAATACTGGATTGTGGTTGGTGATTGCAAAATCGGTTTTCTTTGTGCTTGGTTTTTGGATTGGTTGAAGGTGTTAAATTGATCAAACAACTGTCACATGATAGTATGACACAAAAAAACTATAAAAATACCAAAGAGATTGATGTTAACCAACCTTACGTGTGTGGCTACACGGGTCAGAGGAAAATGAAACAGTATTAACAAATCTTACTGGGGACCTCCAGCACAGAAGGCAGCGCATGTGGCAATTGGCACGAAACGTTTACTTATTTAACAAGCTAAACAGGAGTTTCTCTTGAAAACCACAATGCAGATATTCTTGGTTTATTTTTTAAAGGGTAGTTGTCTTAAAAAGCCAGGAAGTTGATATATGGAAATTCTCTGGGTATGTGAACCTTTTTTGGGGTTGGGCAGGGTATTTAAACTTTAAAACAAGTATTTTTGGCGTTTTTTTTGTGACTTGTTTTTGAAACTATTTGTAGTCTTGTCTCATTTCCTATGGCTATATAGTTCTTTTGAAGATATGGTCACGTGCTTAATACCACACAGAAACTCGCAACTGACGTGAGAGCCCAGTAACGCTTTTACGTTTTGAAAGAAGCAAAGCACAAAGCAAGGAGTGTTTATGGAATCATTGACTTTTTGGAAGTGGACTTTGACAAGTAACCACCATGTACCAAAACCCAGAAATAATTAAAATATCAACCTGGTTTGTCGTATTGTATTTGATTTTATTACGATAAAACCGATTGATGTTCTAACTGTTGCTAGAGTTTCGTGATTTCTTGTCGATATCTACTTCCAAAACGTCGATAATAGACCATTTCACAGTTCCTGGAAGCTAACCAAGCTTCTACATGAAACCGAGGCGAAGGTTGACCTCCCACATTTAGAGAAGTGGAAACAATTTATATGCTAATGAGTTTCTTTCTTATGATGATTATTTCCAGTTCTCTAACTAGGTCAACCTTCGCCTCGATTTTATGTAGAGGCTTGGTTACCTTTCAGGAACTGTGAAATGTTCTATTCTGTAAGCACTCGTCGCTTCGCTTTGCTTTTTTCTACATGTTAAAGCACAGGTTTGGTTGCTCACCGGTAGCCCCTATTCACGATCACATGGAAGAGCATCATAGTGAAGTTTGATGGTGAAATATTGAAGGAGTTTTGATTCTATTTCTTAAATAGTTAAAATTGTTTTTACAATTGAAAAATTCGTCATGTCTGTTCTATCATGTTTATTCACTGGAATGTTCATTACGTTGCACGTAGTAAGTATCACCAACAAACCTCGTTTTTGTGCAGGGATTGTGACGTCATTACAAATAAGGTCTATTGTGTGTTGTCATGTGGTATCAAGGCACGTGACCAGCTCGTGCAAAAGGTCAATACTATGCTTAGAGGCACAAACTGACAATATACAACTTTTTCAGAGCGAACTTTTCTCATTTACTTTGTAAAAGAAACAATAAAGAATTGGAATGGATGTTTCAAACAACCCAACTTGTTTTAAACTAAAATTTATTTCAAATAACCCACACCCGTAACGTTTGAGTGACAAACACTACAATTCTCCCATGATGCTATGCGTTAAATCATCCGACATATCAGTGTTAGGAGTCTTGTTTGCTGTTCTGCTTACACAATTTCCGCATAATTCGAATAGACGTTCTGCATTCATGAAAAAACCCTGAAAAAATAAAAGGAAACAAATTGTTAAAGATCAGAAAGTACTAAGAGAGAATCCATTAGCAGTTTGAGTAACAAGCGGACAAAAATCTTTAACCAGGATTATTTACATCATATTTCACATTTCTTTGTGTCTGTCTTCAGCACACCATTAAAAGAGATCATTTGTAATAGCACCAGACATGAAACATGAATTTTAACGCTCCCATGAATTACGTACAAAAAATATGTTAAAATGAAATTGATAACAAACTTTTGCTTATGTTTTTACGACCTTAATAATAAAGGACACGATGACAAGTTTAGATGACGACAACGTTTCGATACTCTCTGGCAAGATCTCAAGTAGTATTATTAATGCAAGTTGAACTGTTTATATACAATGTATATGCTGCATCCGTTAGAATAATACAATTAAAATGAAAATGACAAATAACTCAACGGAAAACAAAGGAAAACAGTAACTATTATCTACAAAAATGTCTCGAGGGATGAGTGCCTTGATCTGATAATTTATACGACGTAGTTAATATACATTGATAGTTTTAGTCATTGCTAATATTACAGATGAACATTTGAAAAGAATTAAGTCTCAAGGGATGAAAACCTTGGCCTTGACAGAGTCAGTTTGTTTGTTTAGAGACGGTCTGTAAGCTTATTTTCTCTGACTTCCAGAGGAAACGGTTTGTGGTGTTATTACAGACTTTGCAGGAATTGACTTAAGTGTATAGAGATGTTTTACATTTATAGTTGCAATTACTCTGCATGGCACAGGATTTTTGTCCACTGATAATGAAGACTGAAAATCTTCGATATCTTAATAGATTCCCTCTTAGGAATGTAAAAACGTAACTACTGCGATTCGCTAAGCAGAAAAGATAAAAACGTAGTTCCTAAATGCAATGTTAGGTTTCTAAAAGATCTCTCGTGTAATTACCACTATTTATTACGTATTACTAAATATTGTAAGCCACCCCAGTATCCCAGTATATAATTTGACTTCTTGTAAGCATAGTATTCAAACTTGTCACGGTAAATTTAAAGTCTTTCAGATGGGTAAAATTTTATATTCAAAAAACCATTTTATCATAAACCGAAGGGCGTTGTTATGGAACTATACATCTTTTAGCAGAGGCAAATCTTGCTAAAAAGCAGTAGCTGGCCTTGGTAATTTTTCTGATCAGAGAAACGTTTCACCATTACTACGTGGCAAGTAAAACGACTACCTGTAAGCATTCGTAGTCTTATCAAATCTACATATAATGCTATACCAAATCATGAATTTAAAGTGATGTATGAGTAATTGCAAAAATTCAAAGTTTCTTTGGGAGCACAGCTTTAGAATGGAGAAATTATAGACGTAAAAAGAAAAAACATGTTCCTAATTTCAGAAACTGAATTCAAGTTTTGCGTAATAAATCTCCTGGTGCTTTTTTCAACTGATATACATAATCTGCTAGGACTTACAACGGAAATTATAAAACAACTCAGAGAGTACATACGTCCCGATTGGTCGACAAGTGTGCTTTCATAGCACCTTCAAACACGAAAATGACGTTTAGCTGTCGTCAAACTGTGACAAATTACAGTATATAAAACTATACGCGCCTCGTAAATCGTGATTTTCTTTGTTTAGTCGAAAAATGATAATTTCATAAGAGAAATAAAACATGTTCTCCATGACTTCATAGCCTGGTGAAAATCTCGGCAAAGTTTGTAAAGGCTGATTTAGACGGTACGATTTTTGCCTACAACTATCGCATGCAACCTGCTCGCGTCATCCTTACGACATAAGTTGTGCCGTCTAGATCTATCCTACAACTCACTCAAGCCTGTTGTGTGCGTGTGGTAGGCGTTTGGATCTGACTTACGTCATGTCGTAAGGATGACCCGAGCAGGTTGCATGCGATGGTTATAGGCAAAAATCGTACCGTCTAAATCAGCCTTTAGGATCTTACGAGGGTATTATACGCTGTTTATTTAGCTTTAGGTGAGCAATGCCTTAAATAGCAACGAAGTAGACCCAGTAGTTTGTTTATCTGAGTGTTTATTATTGTGTACAGTTTATAAATTTGGATCGCTCTTTAAATTTAATTCATCCATATCTCTCGATAATTATTTTAGTAGGATCTAGTGTTTTTTTTGACTGGAAGTCAAGACGAAAAATCCCAAATTTCTTCCAGACATATGCTCTACTTTTCAGACATTTTCCATACTTTCCAAAACAGTTCTTGGATTTCTAGACTATTTCCGGTTTTCCTGACTCTGTAGGAACTCTGATCTACTGAAGACATTCTACCCGTGAAGGAGACCAGTTATCTACCATTTACCTGATTGGCTGACAAGGCAGGATCCAAGAGCAGTTCTGGCGAACAAAGAGCCTGAGGATCCTGGAGGCATTTCTCTCTTACCCACTCCTGACCACAGATTACTTGCAAAGCATATCCAGCAAAGGAACTCGTGTTGGAAGTTTCCGTTGCTGAAAAAACAAAAATTGGCCTGTTCTTATTTTATTTTCTTTATTTATTTAGCCAACAAAACTAAATTTACTAAAACAAATGGTGTAAAAGTAGCAAGGGAGCCCAAAAGAAGCCGAAGGCTTATTGATATGGGTCACCTTAAACAGATATAACATTAAATTGAAAATAGATAACAACTGTCAGGCTGGACAAATAAACTAAGTATGAAGAATGAAGTTAAGAATTACTGCTTAAATTCAGTTTAAAAACAAACGCAAATAAGCGAAACATACACCAAAATTGGCTCAGCTTTCCATCCTTTTGAGGTCGGTAAAATGAGTACAACCAGGGGGCTAATCTGTTCACAATACTTTTAAAAGTGGTCGTATTAAGGCAGGGTTAACACATAAGAGAACTGGAATAACTTGCCATTAATTGAACAATTAATCACACTGCATTTGGAAACAAAAATTTTGTAGCTACAGTATATTATGAACGAAAAGTTATAGGCACAATCTAGTAACCTGGAAACTCCGTGTTTGTATCTTTTGATAGCCAAGCCACAAGGTCCCAGGTTCCAACCCTGGCTCTGCCGAGTGCGTGACCTTTTATCAAACCAAAGTTGAATAGCTTTCCATCCTTATAAGGTTAGTAAAATAAGTACCAGCTTCTGCTGGGGGCTAATCTGCGATGGATTAGTGTCCCGTCCAGGGGGAGTCAATGACTCTTATCCGCTTAACACTACAGAAACCATAGGTATGCACCAGCTCAATGGGCGACTTTGGATTGTAAAAAGTCTAAGTTAATCTACGACTGAGCACAAAAATGTTCCACCAACCTGACTTGCTGGTGCTCATTGGAGGTGGAAAGATGTCACCCCCACCGGCACTTCCCATAAAATCATCCAGTCTAGACGAAAACGGGACACCTTGGAACACATCATCGTGAGGTGTATCAGTGCTGCTGAGATTCAGATCACTGCTTCTCCCTGACAAGAAGACATACTGAAGGGTGACACGAGGTTTAACAGGCCCAAGTTATTTCAGTTCTTCAAGAAGCTTACTGTTCCAATAAAAAGCTTCAGATAAAAAATAACGAAAATTTTTTCGCAGACTCATATTATACAATGAAATGTACAAATAGAACCATGTACAAAACAAGGATCAACAGGAGCTTGAAAAAACAACAAATCTTTACATCTAATTATTTCATCGAACCAATTAAATATGTTTCGCTTCAATTTCGCTGCACTCGATTTTCAAATAAACGTTAAAAATATATCCAAATTGTAAAATTTGTTCAAGACCATTGTATGAATCGGAACTACCCACTTGGAGATCTCAATCTTTGCGAGAAACAGCATCAAAATTACAAAGGAACTGGGTTTTTTGTTGACAAATAAACGACATGGATTACTTTTCTTGGAAGGATTTCAAAATGGACGTGATAAACAATCATGTCACAGGAACAAGGCAACTGAGGCCTTGTTTTGTTTTTTTTGCCGGATTTACGATGTTTGGGATAGATAGAACATGCAAATCTCAACAAGCCTACCACAGCTGGCCACAGGTAAAAAGTATCCTGATCTTGAGATGTTTTACCTGATTCTGACAGTTTTAACATGGCTTTAAGGACTGCCACTACTGCTCCAACACCAATATTTTCATGGGCTGCAGAGAGCAGATAGTGGTCTGGAGACGACTTAAAGGGAAATTTGGATGCCTCTGAGTGGTCATGTGACATAAAATCTGTAGACTCATCCAACAATCGTAGGAGTAGATGACATGTAAGTCTGGCACCAGATTCTGCATCTTGGTTGTTTTCGATACCTGTACAATAAGACAAATAAACAGAAAGTGAACAACACTGCTTTCAAGCTTTGTAATGAATATTTAGTTTTATTATAATTACAAAGAAGAGTGTCTTATAAGGTTTTCTACCACTGAGAAATGTCGTATCTAAACACATGTAAAATACAATAATTTTACGTAAATATCACTTTTCAGACAATCAGTGACCTTGATATCCGAAGATTTTCAAAACACGCAAAATTACTTAAAATACAATTTTAAAGTACTTCCGAAAATTTCCGAAGATTTTCCGAACACTTCCGAAGATTTCCGAAAAATTTCCGAAGATTTTCAAAAACCCATAAATGCATAAGAAAAGGATTTTTAAACATTTCCGAAGCTTTCCGTAGATTTC
>JAOCNB020059068.1:0-20856 GCA_026546465.2 Palythoa caribaeorum | reverse complement strand
TAACTTTTAACTATTTTAGGAGGTCCTTTTTGAAAACCACATTGCTGTGAAAAAGTATCCTCAATAAAGATTGTCATCATCGTGTGTATTCAGAAACGTGCAGTTTCAGTTTCAATTCAAAGGTTAGAGACTTCAGTTCGGTAACATGTCAGTTTCTTTCGATTCTTTACTAAAGCAATCAATTAACTGTAAAAATGCGAGATTATAATTCAATTACTTGTCGCAAATCTTTATACTTTTATCGCCGACAAAAAAATCCGTTCGTGTGTGGTTGACTTAATCGATCTTGTATGTTCTTTCACGCGGGTTTTAAATCCACAAGACACCAGCCGACTTTTTACCGTAAGTTCCCCCGGCTGTGCCCACCGCAGACGAGTCGACTTAAGGTCGCAAGTCTCCTGAGTTTTACCTGGCCACGCCGCCAGAGGCAATTCGCTCATTTCAACTTTGGCGAAGCGTGAGGTTGAAGGTCGCCCGATTGCGTTTGACCTTTCGGACGTCAAGCTCATGAAACTAGCAAGTAGCCTCTAGCACCGAGGGTACTGAACTCTTTGTATGAGTCAATTTTAATCATCACACACATGCGATATGCGACTCGTGTGTAGATATAACTTTTCCGACATAAATATTAAAGCAACTCGGTGGCATCCTCGTTGATTTGATCTTTTGGCTTCTTGAACAACCCTCGGCTATTTGAACTGAATTAATACCAAACGTTGCTGGAGGTCGTATTTTTGGTAAGAGACTTTACACAGAAATTCTATTTATGGATAAATAATTTGTTTGTTTGTCTTACATGCTATGATTGCGAATTAAAAGTGTTAAATTTGTAGAACAAAGGTCCACAATTTGATACTGGATACAGACGTATTCCACGAGGATTGAAATGTGTTGAAAAGAGGCAAGCAAGCACAACCGTTCCTAATGACCTCCGAGAACTGCGCGCTAAAAGAAAACATGATCAATGTTATCATAAAATGACAATTTTACCAAGCTGTTAGTCTGTTTATGATGGCAACAATTACATACTTTGATACTATTCAGTTAGCAGCCTGGCCTACACTAAATGACGTCAGTACCGCTACGGCGTTGAATGCATGCAACAGTATTTTCACTTTCAGTGCATAAAGCAAAGTGAAAGTTCATTAAAAACATTAACGATGCCACGGCCTGACTTATCACAGCTTTGCCCATGGAATAATTAACTAGTTATTATATTCACTTCTGCTTAAATGTACCCAAAGTACTTTTCAGTCACGATTTTAACTAACTCTGATATCGCTTTTTCGAAAAAGCTGTAAAAAATAATTTAAAGCAAAGTGGTGAGGAAAAGATTGCAGGGCACGGAAGTTGCACGCAGTTGAGTCAACAAATACTATAGCATTTCTGAATAAGAAAAGTTGCATGTCAACCGTTAAAACTTGATACATTGTTCATTATTTACGTTTTATTTAAAGTATCATTTACGATTCTCTACGCTCGGTCACAAATAGTAAAATTGAGTATCTTTTTTTGGTAAGCATTTTTTCCAAAAATTATGAACTTCAAATTAAAGCAGCTGCAACTGAATTTCATGTTTTTGTAAGATTTTCTTGGCTAGAGTTAAAAGTCTGCAAAATACGCTGAAAATGGTACCCAGTACTGTACCCCCTAACAAGCTTAGTGACATCTGTTCTTAAAATGATAAAAGGATTAAAATAATCGGTGAGAACCATCTTAAGGATTGAACCTTGCTGCCAGTACTAGGTGTTTGATAGGAGCTAACGGAGTTTTCAAAAACGAGACGAAAAAAGTCCAGATGTGAAGTTTCATCTTTTCTTTTTTTTTCATTTGTCGAAAAGAAGGAGGAGGAGATTAAAAAAGGAGGAGAAGAAAAGATGAAAATTGAAAAAAAGTAAACGAGCTCTAATGGTTTACTACTACTACTACTACTACACAACTACTACTGCTGCTGCTGCTGCTGCTACTACTACTTTTATACTACACTTAATCGTTGAGCATTCGACGGTGCAGTGACTCAAAATGCCTCGATATGATGCAAAGCCGACAACGACTCTCCAGGACGAGTAAAAAGAAGATGCTAGTCCGACTGGGAGTCAATTAATCGCGAACTCCTATGATGCAATAACTAGAATAAAAACTGAACAAATTTGCCGCATTTCCATTACCATTGGTAATTACTAATAATAATAAATAAAGATGATGATAATGATAATAAGGGATTAGCAACTGTTACAGGTGAGGGGGGTTAAAACTTGGGATGGGCCACATAATTTTCGGCTCAATGACAGGGGTGAAAAAGAAAAGAATGATGATGTAGATCAGTAATACGTCTGGGGACATAGATAAAGATACCAATTAGTTCTGATATTGTTATTCATGAGATTGGAGATAGTAAGAACGTAAACAACAGTGAAGATGAAGATGAAGATGAAGATAATTGGAAAGATGATGAAGGAGCTAAAGACGAGAGAAATGTAACAAGAAGCAATAGACGAAATAATCCCAAGATTTAGTTCTAGTTTTTACCCCGGCCCCTTCCCCTGTACTTTAATTTAATTTAATTTATGACCAGTCCCTAAATGATGATGATGATGATGATAATCTTGCTCATACAGGAGCAGGTGATTGAAAAAAGCTGAGATGTGTACACTTTATTGACAGCAAAAGAAAAAAACAGATCAACATATCCTCACAGTAATAACTCGACAGAAAATATAAGAAGACACAATAAGGCTTAAGCCTATTCAGAAAGGGCTTTTTCGGTCATCATGGGACTTGGGGGAAATTTGGAGGACACCCTCGGTGTCTACTAAACCATTAACGCTACGAATGTTAAAATTACACCAGTAATTACTTATAAGAGGTAAAATTATGTACAAATGGTTAAAAAACAAACGTTTTCGAGCATTAGCTCATCTTCAGGTTAAAATATGAAATTTTCAAAGATTGCAGGGTTTATATGCTGTTTGATCAGTGTTCGATTGTTCAGGTGGAACAGGGAAAGAGTAAAAGGTTTAACTTGTTTGTTGAGAGACGGGCGGTGTTTTGCAACTAAGAGAGCTTCAACAATACGGCGTAAGGTCCAAGGTTGAACAGTTACAATAGGCGAAATTCGAGAAAACATGCGAAATAATACAAAAATAGTATATTTCATGAAATCTTGCTAAAAGGTATTGTGTAAGAAGAATTATATTTTTCATACCCTCTTAGGATTTTCACATGCAAATTTCCTTGCGAAGATGCTTTGAAATGCTCCGAAAGGGACTTCATATAGAATATGGAACTATAGCCATTCCAATCAATAATCCCTCGAACGCCTGGTAACTAATTCAGTGTAACCCTCTTTTTTGGTGTTTTTGGGTTGGCTTTATTTTGACACATCGTTTTTAGAAAGCAAATAAAAATGTTTAATAAATAACTCCTTGTTGTTTTTGCTTGCCAGGAAATATGTTTTCCCTTTTGTTTTTCCTGATTGTGCTGTCACAAGATTAGTCTTCTTTGCAGCCGTTTGTTTCGTCACGCAACCTAGACAACAGTTCGCGTGACGAAATAAACGGCTGAGAAGGAGACTATCACAAGATCGGTGAATGTCAATCCATGTTGTAATCCACGGCATAATGGATAAGTTTGTTTATAGTGAAAGACAGCCACACTTCAATTAAATTACAGCTGCAAAAAGAAAAGAGCAAAGCAATATCCAAAAGGCACTACATGCTGACAACGATCTTTTTCTTTCAAGATGTCCATAAAAGTAGATTAAAGACAATCGTTTTCAGCGAAATCATGGTCACAAAACTTCTGCCAAATCGGGGTTTTTTACCAATTAATTTTCGCCGCAATTTGTCCCAAAATAGTTCCGCGATTCCCAAAATAGTTCCGCGATTTTTCGCGAAATCGGCTATTTTTTCCGCGAATTTGTCCTTGCAAATACCGTGAATTTGACTTTTTTTTCTCCTGAAATATCACAAGCTCTGGAGTAAGTTGTGCTTGAGTTTTGAGTATAACATGCAGTAGACAACAATTAACTGCAAGACGCCCAGACCTTGTGCTGTAGAACAACCTCGTTCCCAGGAAAAAAAACCTAGGAACAGGATTATCAATAGAAGAGATAGCATGTGCTGACTATGCCCAGCAGAAACAAACAAGTATTCGTTAAGTTACACGAAAGAAGACCTAGGTACGAAATTGAAATAATCCTACTTAATATCGGAAGTTGTGGCGACGGTATGAATGATACAGCAAAAGTTTTCTCCGACATTATGATACTCGAACAACGTGCAAACAAATACAAAAGGTTTTCCTATCAGAAAGTGCATCAATATCGCGGAAAGTCCTTCATGAATAATCCAACAAGAGTGAGTGGCAGTCTTCTGTTCCTATTCCATAACCATTTAACCAACAATGAAAATGATAAAATTGGATGCTGCGTCGGTGTTTCTAAAAAACAGTTCGATAAATTTTTGAGTTTGACAGGGTGGGAAATTAGGTTAAAACAGAAGTTTCGGACTGTAGTCCTTCGTCGGAGTTGAGTGACTCCACTCCTACGAAGAACTACAGTCTGAATCGTCACTTTCAACCAATTTTTCCAAAGTGTCAAGCTTAAGAGTTTATCAAACTGCAACAATAAAAGTGGTTAACCCTTTCAGCCCCAGGCAGTTTATCAACGTATAACTTCTCCTTACATCACTCGAACAAAATGATACAACTGGTAATGAGAAATAAGGTATTGATCAAGTGGAATAATCTGTGGAATTTGAAGGTCAAATTCTCCCAAACTGCTTATATAGAAAATATAGAACTCAGTTGGGAGAATTTACCAACACATCAATTGTCGTGTTTTGGCCTTAAATGGTTAACAGGTAAATAGTAACCATGCCCCACCTTTTCAGTGATTGGTGGAGGACTTGCTAATCCCAGGGGATTAGAGAGAAACGGGCGGGGATAAGGAAATAACCTAAGGATGGGTCATGATGCGACATACTTTTAATGGTCGAAGTTAGTAAAGAAACACAGCAAGCAAACAAACAAAAAAGGTCTGTTCACCTTCCAAGAGCTTGTACAGAGAAAATAATTGTGGCGACATTGCGCCTTTTAGGAACCAGAGCCAAAGCCGTCCAGTCTTTACAGCGGGAGAAATTGGAGGCACAAGAGAAACAGCAAGGTATGGTTGTAACAAATAATAGAAGTGTAAAGCAAAGCTGCGAAGGCGAGTCGCCCGTTCTTGGCGCCCACAGAGTCGTGGCCAGCGTAAATTACTACTCGCATAATATTTCAAATACGAATCCAAATACAGATCATATTTAACTCCCTTTGTTTCTTTTTCATTTTGCCACACAACAATGATGGATGATGCAGCGCACCCTTCCTTCTATATTTTAGAAGGAAGGGTATATATGTCGAATTATTAACACTTAACTCAATACATTGATTCATAGCTGGTATCTTTTAGGGTTAATCATCTTATGTTGCCACGCCGACCTTTGTAAGACTTCGGTATCTTTTAAGGGTATTTTTGAAATATTCCGACGATCATCCCCGCCCTACGATATATGGGAGTCCTTCCCCCGGGATATTTTCATCAAACCGTCAAATGCAAGATGCGAGCGACTTGTCGACAGCATGTAAGGCGTCAACAAAATTTTTTGTGTCGCATTCTCAACACGTGCACATAACTTGACTTTAATCCACTTCGTCCCAAGGTGGACATAGGGCAACTAAACTGGCTTTCCATCTCCCTCTGTCTTGTGCAATGTTCTTTACTTCTCTCCAGGTTTTGCCAATTTTCCTCAGGTCCGATGATAACCCTCTGTCTGCGCCAGGTGTTTTTCGTCTTCCACGCTTTCGTTTTCCGTGCGGGTTCTACTCTAGAGCTTCTTTTGTGATGTTGGAGTTCACTTTCCTATGCTCTATCCAGTTACATAGATCTGCGTGTTCTGATGTCTACTTCCACTGGCTGTTGTTTGGACCTCTACCATTGGTCTGCGTTGCTGATTTGCGTTGGTATCTGGCCACCTCACTCCACAGGATGTTTCTCAGGCAACTGTTTACAAAGACCTGGGCTGATTTCATGGATGATGTTGTTTCCCTCCAGGTTTCAGATCCATAAAGGAGTACTGACCTCACGTTGGTATTAAATAATCTGCGTCTTAACATGGCAAACGCTTGCTGGGTCTTCCTTTTCTTTGCCTTGATGTCTTCGTCTGTGTCCCCTGATGTACTAACTTACAACAAATAAGCGGACAAAAGCTAAATTCTCGAACTATTACATGGTAATAGATGCATCAAAATACTAATCACGAACGGAAATTTGGCTTCAGATCGTGCTCTCAACTCCACGAAGACTGGCAGAAGTAAGTCCATCTTCCTCATTTGGTTCATATTCTTGTGTAATCGAATGAACAAGTAGTTCTTGAAATTAGGGTCGAGCCAACCATACTAGCTACTGCGAGTTCATCCGTGGATTCTGTTTTGTCTGTTCCATTTTCTTCTGAATACCAATTAGAAATTAAAGGGAAGCAATATCACGTCATCACTGTCAGCAATTATTGCGAAAAAACAACAGAAGAATTTTCTTTCAACTAAGCAGAAATACAATATGATGTAAATAAGTCACTGCACTGTTGATTTCGTCATCCTAGCCAAACTCGTCCCCAGTCTCCGGTAACATTATTTAAGCCTTTTCAGACAGCCAAATGGCGGAATTATTTTTATTTACCTAAAACTTCATTTGTCATTTTGTAATAGGTAACAAAAGATACCAAAGTAATTAGTCTTGTTCCCCGTACCGTTTCTAATGCAATATTTAATTGGCCCCTTACAATAAGCTTAGTCTCACGGCAGTTTGTCAAACTACACAGACCGAAAAAATAAGATTAAAACTGAAACTGTTTTTACAAATACCAGTGTTAGTGTCAAAACTGTGTGATTCCTGCTGTGAAACAGAAACAAATTTCTTAGGCGCTGTTTATATGATCCCGGGGAAAAGGGTTGTCCCTTCCAGCCGGGACAACTCGACCTGCAGTTTATATGAGGTTTTAAACCTTGGACAACTTTGTCCTGTGTTTACATGGAAAATACCTGACCCTGAACGAGTATTTATTATAGAGCGTGGGAAATTTTCAGGATAATCACTGTATTAAAATGGCTTCCAGACCCGAGTTGTCCCGGGCAGAAGGGACAAACTGTTTATAGGAAGGAAGTTATCTCGGCTTGAAGGGATAACTCGCCTCGGCTAGGCGAGTTATCTCTGCCACCCGAGACAACTCTTAGTCCCGGGACGTCATATAAATGGTTGGCTGCGTTTTACAGAGAAATGTATGAAAAGTTGTCTCGCCCCGAGCGGTTAGGTGAGATATCCCTTCGTCCCGGGACAACTTTTTCGATATAAACGGGCCCTTAGTGATATGGTATATAAAAGAAAACTTTAAAGTGGTTTATCTTCAGCTAAAACAGCTAACATTTGGTTTTCAACGGAAAAGTAGACTACTTCAACTGGATCCTTTTAAGCAATTTAACTTACGTTTCCTTTTGCTTAACAGAAAATATACTAATGATATATCTAAAAAAATATTTAAAACAGGTAGTTAGACGGTATATTTCAGCTGACTCCTGGGTATTTTAACTGGGCCAACGGGACGTTTTGCTTTTTCAAACAACAAATGAATTGTGCAAAATCTGTTGAATGAAAATGTTTTTCTACTCCCTGCTATCAAGATAGATGATCAGATAAATCTTTTTAATGTGACATAAAATATGTGTCTCTTTAATTTCCCAAGACTTGAAAAATGGTATTTTTGTTCACACCATTTAAAGTATTATAAAACGCTTAATGTATGGTGCCTTGGGAAACGGTTAGGACTCGAGGGAAAATAAAACTAACTCGTTTGCCGAGGAACAATGACGGTAAAATTCTTTTTTTCACAATTGTCAATCCTGCTGAATGAACGAGTCTCAACTTAATTACAAATGTTGCGAAATACATGAAAAAGTAAAGCATGCTTTTATAACCTCAATAACAAATACAAAATCTTTGAAATTGTAAAAGTCTATGGTGAATATGAAGTTTACAGTCTCCATGGCTATGAGATTCGAAATTCTGCATAGTCAGAGAGACGTTTGGCACTGTGTTTCTACCAAGAGATTTTTCATTTGTTTGCTCATACATCGCTACAATAGCAGTGCAAGCTAGTTGACTCAAGATTTTCAACAGAACAGGCACTAATGAGGGCATGGAAGATATTTTTCTGTTTATAACCTCCGCAAGACGCCTAGAGTAAGAGCCAATACTGCTCTCAGATAATGATTTGTGTCCCGAAACACGCATTATGTGGCGAGCCGTTGTCCTAATACAGTGATTAGTATACTTTTGTGAAAGTTTCTGCTCTTTAGAAATTGAACAACTGATGAAAGTTCCTAGCGTATTTTTCCCGAAGGGCACATTACAATATACCAAACTTCATCAGCATGGAAAAAATTTTTGCGTCGCTCGCGGCCTTTGCCACAAGCATGATAGAGCTGAATTTAGTCTATAATAAATTTAGTATAAATCTACTAGCGTTCTATTACCATCGCTGTACTCTGATTGGCTACCCTACCCACTATCGGTGATAGATAGTGGGTAGCGATTGTCAACAAAATGGCGGCCGCTCCTTCGAGGTTTCGAAGTGTTGTTATTTGTATTCAATAAAATTGACAGCCTTTTTTTGAACGACTAGTAGATTTCTACTAAAACAATTAGATTATTCGCTCTCGATTTCTATCGCCCTCATCAACTATCACGCGATAGAAATCTCGAGCTCATAATCTAATTGTTAAATAGTAAAAAATTCTAACTTGACAGTAGGGGCTCTCGAGTCTTTCACACATACGTTCTTCCCCTGAAGAATCATCTGGTTGATTGTTATCCATGCAGTTTTTGTCCAGTTCATCAAGAACTTGATAAAATAACTTTTTCCCAGCTTCGCCAACCTGCACGGCGAACAGTTCTTTCGTAAGGAGTCGGAGATTTTCCGGCGCTGCCGCAACGAATGAGGTGGAACATTATTACCCCGCGACCACTTGTTGGGAGGACTAGATCTTTTCTAGTCTTCCTTTGATATTAGGAGATCAATTTTGCTAAATCCTTGCCGCTTCTACTCGATGATTGTCGCATGAAAAATTTAATTTGATTTGGACAACACGCCATTACTTATTGTATCAAATTCTCTTTTTAGGAGAAAATGTCTTTGAAGACCAAATCGTATTCCCATCAAAGCAGGCATTTTGTAGCTGTCTCTTTTCTGTTTCTCTTGCGTTTGGCCGGAATTCGAAATTCGCCAGAAGTTTATTCAGTCTAGTCTAGTGATTCTGTATTCTTTACCCGCTCATCTTCCGGTTTAACTTCGTGACAGTATGCCAGGAATGTAACAACAGCGTTCTTAGTTACTTTTCTAGTATTTTCAGAATCTTCGCCTTTAATCGACTTCTGTATTTCTTCCTCTGATTAATCTAGAAAAGCGTTTTCGTTTAGCCTAAGGTCCTGTCAACACTTATGCGTTTTTGTTTGAAAACCTTTTTATCCGTTTTCGCCTTCCGATCTGTCCACATTTTAAAATACGATCGAAACGATGGTGTATGTCACCAAAAAGGGAGGTTTTCGAAAACGCTCTCCAGGGTGAAGATGTTGAAAATGTTGGACGGGTGAAAACGAAGGTTTTCGAATTTCGAACCCGCTTATGCCACTGCTCACTTCGAAAATACGCTCCAGAAAACCTGTTGACGAAAACTAGTGGTTTTCGTGGTTTAGTGTGGATGCAAATCTTTTTATACGTTTGTAGACAGGGCCTAACTGAAAACTGACAGTGTTCTCAGGTCCACCCCGGTCAATTAATCTGGTGCAAGCACGTGCTGAAGATTTTTTAGTCATGCACTATCACGTGCTGTTGTGTTCAGCGTACACGTGCGGGAACAACTATCCCAGTCGGAATACATTTGAATTTGATCAGTGACACGTGACTAAGAACCAACCAATCACAGTACTCGTTTTATTGAGTGAAAGTCAAGGTAAAAGACGTAGTTAATGGTTAATCCGCGACTGTCGGAGAAGAGGAGATGGTATTTTTAAAACCGGCCGAGCCTGAGACTTTAGAAAGAAAGAATAATCCGAGACTGACACAAAGTGTATAAGATATTGTAAGGGGAACTAATTTACAGCAATAACTGAGTTTTAAAAATCGTTAACAAAACCAAAATGTTGAGACACCAAACAACTTTCGAGCAAAATCGAAATTTTGAGCTATGCGGGAAATGCTGAGTATTCGAGCCATTTTGTGAGAAAAATTCGAGACTGCGAGACGGAGAGAATTCGAGACTTCGAGACATAGCAGAAATATGATGAGATTTTAAGAACTAGCTGTATTTTGCCGAGACGACTTCCATTTTTTAAGGGACCATTCACTACCACTAGTTAAAGTTATTCTGAACAAATCTTGAGCTCAATGAAACATCAATATACCTCACTCACCCAATTTTAAAGGAGAGGAAACGTAAGTTTAGTAATTAGCACTTTTAAAATTCAGTATTTTATGCTGACAAACTGAGACACATCGTACGAAATGAGCTTTTACATTTTGTTATACTACAATTGTCCCTGTGTTCGCCCGGGTACTTGGTGTGTATTATATGACAAATCTATGCAGGATCGAATTTCTACTGTAAGGTTTGAGAGCTCGTGGCTCGTAGTTAAATATTTCGTTTTTAAGAAGAAAGATGTCTTGATACTTTATAATTTAACAGAGAATAAAAACATGATGATAACAGCAATGTTGAGAATAAGACGCGAAAGATAGAAAAATGTCAAGAAATTAGAAAAGAGGTAGAAGGTTGTGGAACATCAAGACCTCTGTAGTAATTCAGTGTCAGTTACCAGAAACTTGCCTGAACATCTGGGCACAGTTCGGGGAGCACCAAAAGGGTGGAGCTCCTACAAAAGACATGCTTACTTGACACAGCGAGAATCTTAGGAAAAGTAATGGAGGCCTGAAGTTGCGAGATAGTTTGCCCTCAGTGCTAGAAATAACCCCAGTAAACCATCTAAAACTGTATAAAATGTTTAAACAATAATAATTTATTGACTCATGTGAATTTTCATCTGCGCTTTGAATGATATCATTGGTTGCGATGTTTTCTGAAAAATTGTTATTTAATTGCCTGAGCCAGGCGTTCAGAAACGTTGCTACTTCCTCGTATATTGTGCTGTTTTAAGGGATGTTTACATGATACCGGGGCGAGCTTCGATCCGGAATGAAAAAAAAATGGATAAAGTATTTATATGAAAAAGTTTCCAAAACGAACTCGTGCCGGAATGAAGTCAGAAGAAGCCGAGAGCCCGCAATAGGGCAGCAGTAAACCAAAGAAAAACGAGAATGGCGCGTTCCAGTCTTGCACTGAGCCGGTATAAGCTCGAGCGTTTTTTACAACGGATAATGTCGTACCGGAATGAAGCTCTCCAGCCGGTGCAGGAACCGGAGTCAGAACTCGCGCCAGTGTGACTGATTCCGATAATGTACTTCTTAGTGGTGAATCATGTAAACGAATACAGAACCATAACAGGAACCGGGGCGAACTCATTCCGGTACGTAAAACGGTCAGGTTTATTAACGATTTGCATTCATTTTCCTAAACCAAAACCCCGGGCATTCTGGCAGGCTTGTAATATGAGATAGGAAGAAGATTAGGGGGGTTGTCTGAAAAAATAGGGATTTTTAGCATCAAATAGCAAGAAAATAGGGGTAGTTTTTGATTTAGCAATGACGATGCCGCTTACCTTTTTATCACTTACATTCAAATAGAAACGTTATTAAATAAAAACTAGTCAATAAGAATGATAGACTGGGAGAGATTGTACAGTGCTCGTTCTGAAAATGCCTTTTATGAGACTTGAAGCCACTTGCATTGTCGTCACCCTCAGAAGAAGAATACAAATTGAATGATCGGCTATTAATCAGTCCACCTTTAACCTCCTGATGCAGAATGAAAGTCAACCAATTTTAATGCCACCACTGAGCTGCACTCACGATCAATCATCACAAAGAGAAAAAACTGAGGGGATTTAAGGGAAAACCTAAATACAGGTCTGTGCGCAGAGGGCTTAGTGGTGCACCGGAATGAGCGCGAACGCATCTCCCTATAGGATTGAGAAAATATTTTTGTTTTATTTTAAAAAGAAACTTAAAATCCTGAGTAGATGTCTGATAGAGAAACTTAAGATAACATACCACACACGGATAGAGCTAGCACAGTCTTGTATAATTTTTAGTGAAGACAGTTAAAAACCACAACCAACTCAGGTCAAGGAACGAAAAATCACAATCGCAAAAGCAGCAAATTATCACAAAAAAGACTCGGATTTGTACTTACTTTAATCTCCCTAGAGATTAAAACGCAGAGGGCTTGGTTTCATACAACCTGGAATTTTAAAGTTTTACCGCAAAACTTATGCCCCATGACCCTTTAGAATGCTCATGCTTTTTAGAATGCTCATGCTTTCGGCGCTCGCTTGCAAACTCCTACGAAAAATCTTGCGTATGGGCCTGAAATAAGCTGCAAAAATTGGGAAAGCAAAACTGAAAGTGTTCTAAAGCCAAAGGAAAACAAAGCGCCCGTTGTAAATCAACAAAGTGTGATATAAAAATTTGAATGTGGCCTATTGCATGCCGGCTATATTGGCTTTACACGGAGGCACCTGTATCAAAGGATTGACGAGCACAGAAGATCAAACATTGGAAGACATATAAATGGACATACAAGAACTCGCTAAACACTTCAACATCTTAAAGCGCTGTAAAAGCAAGTTGAATTGTTTAATTTACGAAAATCCAACACTTAACATCCAATCAGATTCGATAAGATCAAAACTATTTTCATGAGGATATTGTTATTAATATTCTGTTTAGTTTATAGATCATTTTTCATTCGTATTACCATATTACTGTTGATAATGACGACAAGTGTTCGTCGAAACGTCCAGCTCCTTTCGCTCATTTTCTTAATTATTTGTTACAAAGCAAAAATAATTAGGAGTTTTAGGACCACTATAATGCCTGCAAAAACGTTTTCCCATCCTTTTCAAATTTGATGTTGGTCTCGTCCTCGTCCTCGAAATTTCAAATCGATGATCGACAATCACACTGACTATGTGACTGATAGCAAAACTGCAAACCAGCTTTTTTGTTTATTATTGACATGTTCAACGCAGAATGTTTCAAAATAGTATTTATATACTTATGCAATAAGGATAGCTTCAAATTATCTTTCACGGGTTGATAACTCCCATCTTTCATCTATATTCTCCACTTTATTTCGTTTTACCGACTCACGGCAAAAGAATTCAAAACTTCATACCAGGCAGGTGATGAGCGAAATTGCGAGCTCATTTAACAGGGATGTTACATTACACGATCGATAACAGAGTGCAAGGGATTTGTGGGAGCTGCGCATGCCATATTAAAAATATATTAATCGATCATCTCTTCAAATTGTGTAGGTATTTACATACTGTGATGGAGATAAGTAAACTACAATATCAGTTTGGGACGTTTTAATTCTTTTCAAGGAAACATTTATTAGTTTTTATTTCAAGCATCGACCGAATAGCGGAAGATCCTACTGTAGTGAATGAAGAATTCTGTAATGCTTAAAATATGAAGATAGCACCAGATAACCTTTAAGAAAACGAGATACGAAGGTGCGGACATTTCACATTCCTTTTAGCAACAGCAAGCTGATACTGTCATTGTGCTATGTACTTTTTTTAAATAATCTAGAATTTTCCAGAATCTTTAAACTGCTCAGTTTCTTAGCTGTTGTTCTTTCTACAAGCTTCTCTGTTTTGTTATAAAAGGTGAATACGAGCTGTACCTGTCAAACGTGGCTCTAGACAGCTTTCAAACTCAATAGGATTTTTTTGTCTTTTATCATTCATCACAAATATGGGTCGCATAGACACATGTATAATTTATAAATCGTTCTTTCCCTACAAAACTAGTTTTAAAATTTTTCTTTATCGGGTTAATCTACTTTTGTGTTTTTACTGTGTACATTGAGTATTTTTTAAAAGAATCGCAAATTTCGTGTGAGCCTCGTGGTCAGTCTTAGCTTTACCAGTATTTTCAGCCTAAAATTATTCTTAATGCAATTCTTAACATATTTTCACGATTCTTAAACAAATATTGATACGAATTATAAAGAACGGAGATTGGGTAAAGGACAACAGCAAGTCACATCACTGGATTTTTGATTGGATGCAGACGAACATTTTCTGTTTACAGTGGAATGGCAACGCGCGCACTAAAATATTTACGAAATGCTGAAAAATAAAACTGAACCTGAGCTAATTCTTAGATAATTCTTAATTTTCAGGGGATTTTGGGCGGCATGGTTCTTATAAACTGGATTCTTATAAAAATCATTTTTCATTGTATAACGTAAGATATTGCACCTTCTTGAATTTCTATACGATTTTGTGAAAAAAAGAAGAAATTTCTGGTAAAACTCTCACCTGCTCTTTTCGAATGAGAGCCAGCCGCTCCGCTGCACTTCTGCCTTGAACGAAGAACAGACGTGGAAAAACTTTGCCACGAGCTGAAGAGAGCTATATTTTTTCAGCCTGTCTAAGAATGTGACCTCCAATCACCAGGGGTCACAACTCATAACAAGTTGCACCGGCCATTGTCTGAAAACTCTAGTGCAATATTTGTAAGCGCCTTGAAAAACAGTACAAGGTTTTTGTTTGATACAAATCAGAGTAGAAAAAATCAATTTCAATTATCCTGTAGAATAAATTTGTTCACACAACCTTTCCACTCTGTACTAAGAACTAGAATTGTCCAGAAGATTATTTCACAGTAGGATGCGAAATATTCGACCTTTATAGCTCTAAAAATGCACAGAGTCCATTTCAAGCCCATTTAACTCCCTTGCAACACTTAAAGGGTTAATACCCTCTGTCGCTAAAGATGGGGGTTTTAGAAAGTTTTTCAACTCATTTAAATTAGCTTTGTCAGCAATCAAATGTCTGCACTGCAAGCGGTTGCTTGTTTTAAAATTTCACCCACATAAATCATAATAACAGTGCTGGGAATTGTGATAAGAAATAAATGGTTTAAAATTACTAAGCAATTCAAGAAGTCTAAATCGTTTGGACGTAAACTGTTAAATTTTTATTTTTTTCACCGCTACAAAAATATTCAATTTTTATATCGTTTTAAAAGTATTTGGTTGTAAGTTTGGTGCGATAGGGTATACAGAGAATAGAGACAAATTATCGACGCCGCTTTTACAAAGCTTGATATTCGAAAGACGCCGAACACCAATAATGTAATTTATGGAGTCTAGACTGACTGTTTCTTACAGAAATTGCAATTGTATGGCTCCAGGAAACGTCAACGTGGGCTTGCGTGATTTTGTGCATCTAGTAAGTAATTTTAAGATATGCCAAATGGCAGTTAAGGCTGAGTATGTATAGGATATCAAAGCTTTTAAAGTAATACATACAAGATTTTTTATTAGAACCAGTAAATTTATTTTATTTTTTATTTATTTAGAAATAAAAACTGCCTCTCACCACAGATCTATTGTTGGTTTCAGTTGTTCTTATAGTTACACTGAAAAACGTGTATGCCACAACACAATTAAAAATATCATTTTCTATAAATTAAATTTTGTTCATACTTTGTACATTGAACAAAACAAATCTTGTTAAATGTGTAATTTTTTTTACGGTGTACTTAAAAAAACCCGGCTAACTTGCAATTGCGTGATTATAGTGCGCCTTTTTTTGAGGATTTTCCCACGACTTATGGATATTACTTATCTGAAATGCGTGATTGTCTACGTAACAAGTACTTTCAAAGTGTTCCACAATTGAAGTTTATTCTCACGAAGAATAGAAGTGGGAAACAACAATGAATAAAGCAAAACAATAAAGATTGATTTATTACTATTAGTTACACCTGGTGGTCGATATGAGTTCTGTCCTGAGTGCTTGAACCAAGCCCCATTACCATTTCCTTTCAAAGCCGGTATAGGAGCAATCTAACCATAGGCACAACATAACTAGTTTTAATTGCTTCTTTGTAATCCCTTTTAAATTGAAATCGCTGACATGAGATTGAGTAGGTTTTGTAACGAATTGTCATTTTTGCTCTGCTGTACGTCAATCCCCGGGAAAACGTCTAAAAATGGTGCCGACTTTCTGATGTTTAAAAACGTTATCGCGCTGAAACTAGTTTCACATGAATCAAAATGTTTCAACTTTACAATACTGGACAGGAAAAGGTTTTTAAAAATACTGGTGCTTCAGCTACAGTTTGACTATGATTGGAGTGAGACCAATCCCCTTATACAATTTCTCGAGTACATATTATCCGACATTCTATTTATAAATTCGATAGTTGAGAACTTCTCTCGAAACGAAGCTCAATGTTTATAATATGCTGAATGCTAAAGTTCAGCTTTTACTGTTTATTGTTAAGTAATTAATATTTTCATTGTAGCCTGCAGGCACGTTCCACATTAACGACGAACACGCTCCAATCACGCGCGCAAATAAACCAGGTTTTGTTGTCGCTCTCCTGGCTTTTCTCCAGCGACTGATGAAAATGTATAATTTCTGAAAAGGAACGACAAAAACCGTTTGTCAACGAGTGACCTATAATCCTCTTGATCAGTAGACCAGGCTCGATAAAAAAAAACTGTTACTTTCTAGTTATTTCATTTGATTTGATGATTTTGTGGAAATTTCAATGCCCAATATTTGTTGTGCTTAAACTCTATATAAGTTATATTCGCTCAAGCAGGATAGTTAGTGCAGACATAATGAATGTTTTCATCAGTATTACGTTACCTTCAGTTATAATATACATTTTAAAATGATTATTAAAAGGAAGGGATCCTTTTTCATAAAAAAGGTTTCAGTCTTGTCTCTGTAAAATGATAAAAAAAAAATCAAAATATATCTCTGATTTTCTTTAAAGTTTGTGGTCATTTTTTTTTTTCATGTGAGACCTTTTAGATAACTAATCTTGAGCTTATTGTTAAAGATTTACTAAGCGTTTCTTCATAATTTAAACAGTGAATCATTATTTTAGACAGTTTCAGTGCCTGATTGTTCAAAAATTGGTCAACTTTTATCCTCGCTGCATTGATTAAGCCGAAATTCTAAAACCGATTTCCATTGGATTTCTTTACAGGCAAAGATAGACCTGTAGTACCGTCTTACGATTTTCAAAAGAAATAGATATGTTCACCCCAAAACTGCTGCTCCAATCATTCTCTATAGTTAAAGCTGGAAACATCACGAACATGAATCAACAGTCAGTTTTAAACCTCACAGGTTTAGTGTTAATTGGCTTTTGATTAAATGGGATCAGATGTGAACACAATTTCATTGTCGTCAGTGATGTCTGTACAAGATCGCGCTTCGTTTATACTTTTTACAGTTAAAGTTTCTGCCGTTTCCAACTCTATCTTTTGAAGAAGATTTCGTTTTAAAAAATTGAAAAATTGTACTGTGACCCACTTCGGTAACAGTTCTTGGCCGAGCCAGAGTTGGAGCTAAACTCATAGTCATGCTACTCTGTCTAACATCTCTTTTTACTTTCCTACGATCTCTGCGTAGCTTTATATTATTTTTCGAAAATACCAAACTGATTAAGAATACCTATACATAATTTAAAATTTTGGCCTCAGCAACGAAGCCAACCAAGCTAATTCCTTTATAACATATGTAAAGTGATGAAAATATCTTAATGTTTATTCAACCAACGTTAATATGAAATATATATAAACCATCAATTAACCTTGTCCTTAAAAAGTTCTAAAAGACGTGCTGAATGGTTGATAAAAAAAAGTGTTAGGGTGACAACTGACGGTTTAAAAATGGAGCTACGTGGCTACTTTAAGAGCCTGTAATAGCCCACACCACAGTTAGTTGTTGATCTTTAAAGTGTCTATCTCAACAAAATGTTTTTTACTGATTCGGATAGAGAAAAAAAAGTTACTTAATAAGTTCTTTACCAGATTTTGCTTTAGACTTTTAGTTTTGGAGTTATAACGGCTGAAAGTGACTGTTTTCGAAAAAACGTCGCGCCTATAGGGGAATGGGCACTAAGCACGTGGTCACTGCATTCGCTAAAGAATAGTAAAAAGATTGCGTCCATCCTCGTCGCGAAAAAACACATTTTTTTAGTGAAAAACTAAAATCAAATTCAATGTGAAATGAAGGCAGCGACCCGTCTAATGGGTTACAATATGAAATGCAGGATTAATCACCGGAAAATAGGAACTACAAGTTCACCGACTTCGTTTGCTTTGACGCCGATGCACACTGTCATAGAGGCTTACTTCGCGTGAGCTGATTGCTGACGAAGTTTGGCTAGAAAACCACAGCAAAAAAGCTTAAAGACGATAGTGAAAGTAGGAAAGATTTGCAGCTACGTTGGGATAGGACAAAACCGGTTACAACATAGTATAAATAAAACTAAATTTAATTTTATTCTGTGACTGAAATACGATATGCATATAATCTGTGATACACATACCACACGCTTTTTTTGTAAGAAACAGTAAATCTTACCGAGGCTCATTGTTCTTAATTTTTTGGCGATTTCAGCCTCAATTCGTTCTTAAATTGTTCTTATTTCTGTGAGCGGTTTTTAATGAAGATAAAACAAAATAAAACAAGGTATTGGAAAATGAAACGCCTTGCTCCAATGAATTGTACGGCTGAATTTAGAGGCGACTACCTTCATTGTTTGTGGAGCAGTCTTTACAGTAAATCTTTTTATGTTTTATGCTGTATCACTAAGTTTTAGTCAATTTAAAAGTTTCCTAGTTATCAAGCCTCAGCCTGAGCTTGTTTTAAATTAGTCCTAAATTTTGGCAAATTTGAGCCTGGTTCTTACAAGGTTGTTCTAACAAAAAAGGCGTATGTTTTGTTTTCGCGCACTCACGGTCAATACAAAAGTTAACAGAAATTTATACATAAATTATTTCAAAAACTAAAGTTGCCAATTAACGTGCCGTAATAATATTAGATAACTGTGGTCGTTTTGAAGGCATAAGGAGCCTTGGTATCGAAGAAAACAGGAAAGAGAAAGAGATCCTTTGAAAAAAATACACCCTGAGTTTATTCTGAGCGGATTTATATAATTTTTGATTGAATAAAAAGAACCAAACTTTTCGAAACCAAACTTTGTGTCTGTATTTTGATCAACCATAAATATCTTTGTTTTTAAAAAAAAAAATGAATATGAAAATATTCCGTACACGTGCATTTTTGTAAAATTAAGGATTTGAACAGATGAGCGACGAACGTGGTGGCGTCCATTTGTCTCTTTTTCTGCTCACGAAGCTTTCTTTCAGTCGTTACAGGCGCGCTATCACCCCAGAAAGGTATCTGGTCTTGTTCTATCCGAATCAGCAAAGGGTTTTTTGAGTATACGTCTCTGAAGAACAGTAAACCGCTATCATTATGATCACCATCACCATCACCATCACCATCATCATCACCATCACCATCATCATCATTATCATTGTCATTGTCATTGCCATCGTAATCGCCATTGTTATTATTATTATTATTATTATTATTATTATTATTATTATTATTATTATTATTATTATTATTATTATCACTATTATTATCATTAATATTTTTATTATGTTTACAGGTTTAGCAGGCTAACACAACAGCACGCATTCTAAAATACTAGAACCTAAAATACGTCTCAAAAACAACCAATAAATTAGAAATAGATCAAAGATATATTTTACGGAATAGAGAATATTAAATACAAAAAAACACAAGAATAAGGCCGGATTTTGAAAGTGCAAACATTCCGTTTATATCCCCGATATCCTGTTAAAAAAAACATCAGACCATCATTGTCGGGAATTACATGTAAGATATTCTTTCACCAAGCGGACAACTTATTTGTATCAATTTGAAATAGATTATAAAATTCATTTGGCTAGCTGTATGAACATATATTTTTCTCGGACCCTGTTAAAACAATATCCTTTCTTTAGGCTGAAGACACACCGTGTGAATAGTATTCATATAGATTGATCCTCGGCTTATACCCTTATTTAGCGATTTTAATTTGAAAAAAAAGGGATAAGTCGATGAACAGAGCTGACAATTTCTTGACATCTTTAAGCAATTTCACCTACACTATTTTTAACTCTCTACACTGAGAAAACTTTCAAGTTTTAAAAAAGTTTAAAAAATAGCTAGCAGAGGATGACTCTTGAGATGTGCCACCGAGCATGGCGTTGCTGCATCCCTCGGGCACCGGAAAACAAAATTTTACTGTCACACAAAGTGAATAATTTATCACTGTGCAGAATCGGGGGGAAGCCAAAAGGTCCAAGAGATTTCTATTTTAGGCAAATTTGACGATGGTTAAAATTTCAAAAGACCCTGCATGTTGTATAATAGTCACTATCCGTGTTTTAAAGGTGTTAAAAAACGGATTAAATGTTGGGTCCATTTGTTCCAAAGCTGTGATTGGCACTAACCCAGGATTAGTTTTAACTCATGTTTTTGTTTCCTAGTCACAAAGACTGATTTGAGCTGAAATCTTGGCATTAACATATTTTTCCTTAAAAAACCTGGCAGCATTTTATGAGAACTGTAAATCTTTCTTTACTTTAGTAACTAAAATGGTGGTTTGAGTTTAAGTTTAGTCCCGGGTCCAGCTACCGTTTGTTTAAATTCTTTTATTCAAAGACGCGGCGTTTATTCATTAGCGGCGCTTACTCGACAGCGGCGCTTATTTTCAAGTGGGTAAACCATTGGCGGCGGAACTGGGG
>JAOCNB020058913.1:0-12823 GCA_026546465.2 Palythoa caribaeorum | reverse complement strand
TCAGGGCTGAAAAGCTAGAGCTATCTTGTATTTTCCGCTTACCATATTTGCAGATTATGGTATATTGGCTCATATACATAATGGCTAAGCCAATAAAAAGTCTTGAATTGCATTATCCAATGATCCAGTTTTTAATAATAAAGATTACATTACAACAATCAAAGTTGGCTTTTATCCAGGGTATGAAATGCAATGTGAGAGAATAAAAATAATATAAAAACGAAAAATATGTAAACGATTTAGCACGCCGTGACTGAAAACGAAATGAAGCCGAGACCAAAATCCAAACATTTACTTGTCAGCGTTACGCACGAACAGACATGTTACGGTTGCTTTTGACGCAACGGGAATTGATTTGCTACTTGGTTCAAAAAACCAGTTCAAATATAGTAGAACCTAGGCTTCTCTCGGCCAAGTGCAAATTAAAAAGGTCCTGGGAACAAAAGTTTAATATTCGGTCGGTCAATCGAATGACGGGGTCCCTATAGGTGACATGAAGGCATCCATGCCTTAAAAAGCAGTAAAATAAAACATACACTTTGACGTAGAACAAAGATTCACCTAAGGCTTCAACAGCAAACTGTTTTATTTTAAAGTCGCAGTTGGTAGTTTTAACGGAATCTGGGCCAGATGATTATATGTTGTTGTAATTAGCTTCAGCCAGAGACGTGCAGGATACCAACAGTTGATTGACAAAAACTCCACAACTCTATCCTTTTCGATATTTGTGTAGACTAAGGCCTAGGAAAAACGTCGAACTTCACATGTACCGAATCTAATGCAAATGAGGTAGAACAATAGAATTTGCTCATATGCATTAGATTCGGCACATGTGAAATTCGATGTTTGTCCTTGGCCTAATTCCTAAGATGAAGGTTTGTATTGATCATATTTATGATTTAAAGGCTAAGTGAAGGCCAAAATTTACTCAGATAAAGGTTTGACAGACTGATCCTATATATGATTTAAAGGCCAAGTCTTTTTCTTAAATCAATTTAAGACCCTAAGAGAAATGTCCACTGGGACTAACAGTTGCATGAGCCACTCACGTGGCATTTGGACACCCAGGGGCTTTATTAGAAGCCGGTACCTGGGTACCAGTGCCCGTCTACTGTGACTACAGGTGACATTAATATTTTGTTTGTTTTTAAAAATTGAAAGATGCTTTTTGTTTTGACTCGTGCAGTTTTCGCATCCAGTTTCATTAACTGGAGACGAATAAAGCAACAGTTCTGGCTGATTTTCATAGTTATTTTTTTCTTCGAATTCGAAGCCTTTACTTGAGCATGATCGTTGTTGTTCGATCTGATCATTAAAGAAACACGCCATCTCTCCGGCATTGGAGCCGGACACCAGACCTCTCCAAAAAGGAACACTGTCAGGTAGTCGCAGTTGGCTTTCAACTACGGGACGGTACCACGTGTTTGAGTATGAGGAGACAAGAGTGTTTGGACCAACTTTTTTTCCGTTCAGTCGAAGAAAAAAAAAGGGGAGTAAATGATATATTTATTGTAGTAGACACTTGAGTCCTATTGAGTGCCAAAAGTGAATGACAAAATGCGAAACACCCGAGCAAGAGGACTGCATGCATGGTTGATCCGCAGTCTCTGTCTAAAAACAGTTCAATTTCTCCTCAGATTTTTACGAAAAAGCGAAATAAAATAAAAGCACTAAACGTAATCACTGCTGTTACGATTACTTCAAACACTTTCAATATGAGGACTAATTGGAAGAGTATCTATATGTAGTGTCATTTCCTCTGTTTTGTGTACTGCATTGCTAGAATTTGTGTCTGATATTGGCTAGCCTGCTAGCCACGTGCATTTCATTCTGGTACATTAAATTCTATAACTCAAGATTGCGAAATATTGTGAGACAGAAACTAGTAATACTGAGTAACAAGACAGAAGTTGAATATATGAAATAAACAGTACTGTAAAATACATACATTGTTGAAAAACACTAAAGACATAACTACAGATTTTAGAAGCTAAACTGAGTTCATAAACAACAAGGGCGCCCAAAAGTACAGAACCTCATTTGCTGGTTTCTCAATGTAAGTTTCAACATTGTAAGTAGCCTATCATGTTCAAACAACGTGGAAACCATTTGTTTCAAAATAAAATGATTGTTAAACAGTTGACAAAAAACGAATAAATTTTATTCAAAAAGTCCTGTTTTAATTGCTCAAATTACAGGAAATAGGCCTTTTGGAAAATAGAATTTTCCAAATTTACGGAGCTTTCTAGAAAACTTGCGCCTTCGGCGCTGGTACTCCTCTAGCCACTGCTCAATATGGTACCCGCCTACAGTATATGCAGTACCCTTCTACTTCAAAAGTTGATGAATCCCCTGGACACCATGGCATCTTTGCTATGAACTAACCACTAGATGACTGTGCCTGGCAGATTAGTGACACTTTAACGATGATAACCAAATGACAAGGTTTTAACTGCCTTCCAATTGGCACCATAATAACTGATATCTATGATATCCATATGGAACTTAGTCAATTTATAAATGCAACTGTGGTAATCAGGTATCAAATTTACAACTGTTAATCAGCAGCTTACCGTGTTTAATTCGGTGGCGCATTATAAACTTTGTTAGTCAGGTAGCACATTACCAATCATGTTACGATGTGG
This sequence comes from Palythoa caribaeorum, assembly GCA_026546465.2. Classification (NCBI taxonomy): domain Eukaryota; kingdom Metazoa; phylum Cnidaria; class Anthozoa; order Zoantharia; family Sphenopidae; genus Palythoa; species Palythoa caribaeorum. Next base: position 10,178 of record JAOCNB020058913.1, on the reverse strand, counting down.
CGGGCTCTTACTGAACAACGTTCTCATAAATTGAATTCTTGTTGTAAGTACTGTAGCTTCATTATGATACTTACTATAACGTATCGTTTTATTAAGTAATGGTCCTAGTAAGGACTAGGTTACCTCCCATTGTTCTATGGCATTTCGCTTTTCCCACACCAGAATGTTTAGATTTTCATACTACAGAATACATCAACCTGTGTACAACATGGCTTTAAAGCAAAATGCAATGAAACTATATTTTAAAGCAATGTTTCTTTTGTGCTATAATAATTTATCCAATCATAAAACTCCAAAACAAAAGCAAAGAAAACCTGTTGATTTTCGATGTTCCCCACGTGGAATTTTTCTTAAATTTAAAAACAAAATTGTTTCAACTAGAAGGGAATGAATTCATGAGTGAACTGGATAGAAAGAAATTAGCTTATTTATGAAGATATGGTCGATTTTCAAAGCTTAGCCGATGAGATTAACGGTTTAACAATATCACAACTAGTTCACCTTTCTGCATTCCATTGCTGTTAACCTGCCTGGTTCTTACTCGGATCGTTACTTCATTTTCTTGATGGAAAATTATAACAAATTTATTGTTTATCTTCTTAGGTGGAATAGCAGCTGCAGCCACTACTCCACTGGATGTTGCAAAAACACGTGTCATGCTTGCAGAGGTATGTCACCTATCTTCATTATAACGCTATAGTAAGTGTTTGTTATAGCAAGAAAGAGTACGTTCAGTACACAGGGCTAGAAAAAGATAGAAACTGAAACTTGGTTTTGTTACGTTTTGGCTTCCTGTGTTTTGATAATCTAAAAGCTAAACCCTTTTACGAGCTCAAGTGGCCAATTGGAGCCGGTGCTTATTTCCATCCAGGAGGAGTCATTGACTTGGTAAAATGAGTACCAGCTTCTGCTGGGTGCTAACCTGCGATGGATTAGTGTCCCGTCCAGGGGGAAGCAATGACTTTCATCCGCTTAACACTACAGAAACCGGAGATAAGCACCGGCTCCAGTGGGCCACTTTGGCTCGTAAAAAGATTTAGCTTCGCTTTCATTTTGACATTTCCTATAGTAGTCACACAGAAAGTAAATTTACTGTACCACTGCATGTTATTAGTGTTCTGTATCTTTTCTTTTGTCATGAATATTCTAGTTAAAGTTGCAGAAATGCTATCTTAACCCTCAGGGTTGTAATTTCTACACTTCCACCACCTTTTCAATTATATTTATAATTTTGCATAGTAATGTACAATGTGGAAAATAAAACACTTGAATCTCTAGTCTGGAAACCATTAGAGAGAAAAATAAGTGTACCAGTAGTTTTCACATTTGCAGCAAAAAAAGATACAATTATACAAACTTAGAACTGTTCGTGTTAAAAACAAATCTAACTAATTGAAATAATTGAGCTAAGCAGCTGGGTCAAGTGGGAACTGGTTGAAATATTCAGAACAAGACAAAAAAATACCAGACGAAACATAAGCCATAGCGTAGTCCCCATACATGATACAACAACACAAGCCACTTTTAAGTAATCATAAGTCGAATGGCTGCCCTAAACAGCTAGTGGGTTGGAGACCGTTTCCAGTTAACGTTTTACAGTGCAGCAACAAAAATAGACCGGAAACAATTTTGATAACACTACAAATTTTACTGCTGAGCGAAAAGATCGCAAAAAATTGTTCTCGTCGCTTCTTGCTCGTCCGCGACCATCCATGTTTTTTTCATTAAGAGACTGGCCACAGCAATCCAATTAATGTTCTTTTTTTAGTTTTTGAGGTCCCTGAATTTTGTTATTTTGGGCCTGGAAAGTCCTGGAATTTTCTTTGACTAAAAGTGTACGAACTCTGATTTTGGCAAAGCAATGAACGCTGCAAGGTCATAGAATAAAAATTATTGTGAAGATCATGGAAAAATTCATGGAATTTCAGAACTTCAAAAGGGTATGAACCCTGTTAATAATCACTCACAGAAGGCGTTTATTTGAATTACTCAAATCTTTCTCTCGTATGTTTTCTTCCGATAGAAAGGCAGTCCGACAACGCAAGTTGGGGTTGTTAGAGTGATGTGGATGATCAAGACTCGCGAGGGAACGAAAGCGTAAGCCTAGATTGTGTTATTTAAGTCGAATCAGGGCTAGGTTTATGCTTACACTACTGCCGAGGGCGGATCTAAGGATTTGAAAAGGGGGATCGGGGAAGAGGGGGTGGGGTACCATTCGATGTTCAATTACTGTACTCACTTAAGTGGGTGGCTCCACCAAGAATGTTCTACAATTGGTGCAGTATTTAATGGATCCGAAACCAATTGCATGTGGAATTGCACAGTTTAGGTACCCTCCTGATGAACAGTAACTGTTTTGCTATTTGTTTTCTGCGGAACACATAGTTTGTCTGTTCAGATTTCACTTAAAAATTAATATATTTTATTACATAGATATAAGTTTTTTTACTGAAAAATACGCCACTCGTAGATTTCATATGAAACTACATCGGGGATACGAATGACATATTTTCCATATCCTCACCAGTGAAGATATCGCTGACGTCATTCCTTTGTTTTTCCGAAAATTTTCAAAACTCGCAAAATTACTTTCGAAAATTTCCGAAGATTTTGGAACACTGCCGAAGATTTCCGAAGATTTTCCGAAAATTTTTAAAAATCCAAAAACGCATAAGAAACGGTTTTTAGATATTTACGATGCTCTTCCTGTAGATTTTCGGAAACTGTTGGATAGTTCCAATGATTGCCTAAGATTTTCCGAAGACGTAGGCATTGCTTGACTATGAAGATTTTATGTAATTAAAAGAAAATAATATGGTCCGTTGGAGATAAAACACTCATATCTATGTAATAAAAAGAAAATTACACGTTGGCTTGAACACATGAAGTTTATCTTTATCATATATTTATCATATGTTCGCGCCACCGTGTAATATCCTCTATATATGATTTTATTTATCAATTGATTCCTCAGGAGTTTAGAAGGTTGCTGGTTCGATTCCCGTCAGTGATTCAGATGTTTTTTTTTAACCACTAAACTTGAGAAGCCCATTCTTCCAAACTTTCTATCGAAGTTACAAATTAATTCCTGAGGAATTTCAGTGTTGCTTCAGCTAACGTCAAGTCTTTTTACTGATCAAAACGATACTAAAATAGATACAACGTTTTTTTTATGTAATCTCACATATCGATATACTTTAACATGAGATGGAAATATCGTTTTTTGAGGTCCTTCAAATATCGTAAGACCACGAGTGGGAATCGAGCCTTCCGTTCTTCAACTAACGCCTTACCAACTGCGCTAACAAAGCGATTTTCAACGGCGTCATTTAAACAACAATCAAAAGTCAAAAGTTGTTACTAATCATGCAGCTAAGCTAAATCCTTTTACAAGCCAAAGTGATCCATTGGAGCCGGTGCTTTTGTCCAGTTTCTGTAGTGTTAAGCGGATGAGAGTCATTGACTCCCTCTGAACGGGACGCTAATCCATCGCAGGTTAGCCCCCAGCAGAAGCTGGTACTCATTTTACCGAATAATTCAAAAGTTGTTACTAATCATGGAGCACAGGGCGCAAAAACTAAAATCAATTCTTTTTACCACTAACGTTAAGGTTATAACTTTTCTCTTTAACATTATATTTACCAACGTTCCTTCGCAATCGTTATCGTAACCCTTATAATAGTCGAAATCTTTTTCCTATTGCTTCCGTTACTGCTATTGTCACATTTGTAGCCGTTACCATAACTGTTGTTGTTTTGTTGTCTTGCCTTTCCATGGCACTTGCACTATATACTTTTTTATGATAGTAACTACACCAGCTACTTTTTTTGTTATTGTTACCTTTCTGACTCGTTATCGTTATTGTCGTTTTTATTGTAAACGTAATCGTTATTTACGTAACCGTAATAGTTTTTACGTAACCGTAACCCTTATTTACGTAACCGTAATATTTATTGGTGTTATTTTCGTACATTATCGTTATTTATATTCTTTTTTATTCGTAGCTTTTTATTCACATTTGTGTGACCATCTTTTCTGTCAAAGTTGACTCAGCTTTCCATCCTCCCGAGGTCGGTAAAATGGGTACTAGCTTCTGCTGGGGGCTAACCTGCGATGGATTAGTGTCCCGTCCAGGGGGAGTCAATGATTATCATCCGCTTAACACTACAGAAACCGGAGATAAGCGCCGGCTTCAATGAGCTACTTAGGCTCGTAAAAGGATTTAGCTTTAGCTAGCTTATCGTAGCTATTATAGTTTCTATAATGATCTTCTAATCGTAATTGGTTTAGCTTTCAAAATCATTATCGTTGTCACAAGCTCTCCGTTATCGTTACCGTTACGTAGCATCACCGTTTTCGATACGTACTGTTTTTGTTACCGTTATCATAACCATTACGTACCGCTACCGTTATCGTAATTATTAAAGTAATCGTAATCGTTATCATAATTGTTGTTTTAAGTATCTGGTAATCGTTATCATTGTCGTACTCGTTATGGTAATCATAATACTCAGTGTTTTTGTTTCATCGCTACCACTGTCTTTAGCGTTGACATCTTTTTTATCGCTATGAACGTTATTATTGCAATCGTCATTATTATTAGAAAATCTCACCGATCTAATTGTTGACTAACTACAACAGATCTAAAATGCGGCGATGGCTGGAAGGGAGCCTATGGTGACTTTGGCACATTTTGCTACAAGGAGGTTTATGACCACAAGACTTGGGACGAGGCACACGACGCGTGTAAAAAGATTGGAGGCGATTTGTTCAGCGTGAAAAATGCTTATGAACAGCGGTTTCTTGAAAACTTCACAAACATCGAATCATGGATCGGATACAGGTGCAACAAAACACATGAGAGATTTTCGTTTGTATAATTGTTTTACAACATAAGAAAATTATTTTTTTTAAGTTCTGGCAGGACGTTTTGTATTAGTGGGAAAGATAATGTGGACAAGCCCATCCCCTCCCTTCCCAAGATTTTCTGAAGTATTTTTCTCATTAAATCTGAATTTTGAACAAACAATATTTATCATCTAAGCTTTGTTTTGGTTACCCAACAATTGCTGTTAATTTGTTTTCATGGAAACAAAGTAGCTCTCCTAGTCGCCATTTTGGATTTGGTTCCAATTTCAGTGCAACAAAACAAGTAAAAATTAATTAATTACACTATTTGGGAGTCGTATAATACGAAATTAGTTTTAATAAACAAAAGAAAAATATTTTTCAAGCATTGTTTAATGAAAAAAAAAAACCCGAAATATTTAAATGCAACACTAATTTGCATAATCGCTATGCATAAATTATGCACACTGACATCGCAGTTGGAATTTTCCATGAACGCTATAAACCCAAGGCAGTTGTCTGAATAGTAATCAGTTTGTTTGTGTTTAAGGGACAAGTCCGTGGATGGCACGTGGCGCTGGAGTGACGGTAACTCAGCGGTCTATACCAACTGGGACAGCAGTGCAGTCGACGATCGCAGTGACAGGCGTGACTGCGTGATTCTTGATGCCAAAAAAGGAAAGTGGCGTGACGCACCTTGTGCTCAAAAACATAACTTCATTTGCAAAAGGAATTCTGATGGTAAGTGAAATTGATACTAGTGTAATGGCTAGCTAAAAATTACTTTCTTTTCCTGAGCATTGTTAAGCTCGGTCTCTTCACTAGACATCATGCATGATCAAGTGACATCGCAATAGACCTCCTCGGGCTGCCACAATGTTTTCCCAATACAGTCCGCTTGGGAAATAAGATGTTTTGTTTCATATGCGATAAAGAAGAAGACACGAAAGAATGTTCAGCTTAAACAAAGCTTCTTATTTCCCAGGAGGACTGTAATGGCAAAACATTGAGGCAGTCCGAGGAGGTCTATTGTGTTTCTGTGCACGAAAACAAATTCTTGCTCCTTCTAATACAGTTTTCCAATGAGCCCTACTTTTATGCATCTATAGTACCTAGATATTAAAAAGAAGAATTAAGCTGCAACAAGTATTAAGAAATAAAGCAGATCTAACGCACGTTCTGATTGGCTATGCTGATGCACTCTAAATATAAATAGTGTTCATCTGTATAAGTGACAACATTTGCTATTCCTCCGAAAAACGTTCTGTTATTTGCGGAAACTCTTTTATGACGCAGTTTTTAGTCTTTAGAAGTTTTCCTCTGAACTAAAAAGATAATAAAACTGTATTCAAAATTAGATCATAATTTTTGTTCATGATTTTAATTTTACAGCGGGTTTAATGGAAGAAATGATCGTAAAACACTTCGACATCTGTTTGAGAGTCATCATTTACGTTAATGAAGTTAGTTTTCATTCATGTTTGAGTGGCTTATTTTATAAAAATTATATAAAACTGGCTGGCTTGCTCAGCTAAGTGATAGAAACACTTGTGTATTTTTTATTTCACCCAAAAATGCGAGAAAAATTTACCTTCGGTTCATTTATCCCTAAGCACTTCTTTCGCGAGCTAAAAAATTCACAAGTTTTCTATCACTGAACAGAGCAAACACGTTCGTTTTATGTTTCTGTAATATAGTTTTAGCTGGTACGATTTCTCAGTTGAGATTGATTTTGAAAGCCTTTGCCGTTACAGATTGCATAACGGGTTGGAAGCGCTTGTCACTTAACAATGTCAAGGGTTGTTACAAACTCATGAATGGCACCAAGTCCTGGGAGGACGCTCAGGAGATATGTGTAGACCAGGGAGGTAACCTGGCCTCTATTCTAAGTGATGACGAACAGACCATGGTAGCACAAGTAAGTAATTATCATGCAGTATTAAAACGTAGAGATGCACTCATCATTAAACGAAACAGGGCGCCTAGCGTAACCAATGTGACCCAGAAGGAAACTACTTACGATTATATTCTATTAAAACTACAATGTACTTAAAACTATTTTTACTATTTAAAACTATAATTTTTATGTTTATTATCATTATAACTTTTATTATTATTATTATTATTATTATTATTATTATTATTATTAAAATAATCAGGTTAATTCTAATTAATTTAGGCGTGTTTAATGGGTTGTGTTGGACTTTGTTAACTTAGGTACGGTAGTGTCAAGAGGAAGGAGGCCTATAACAAAAAGTGAAAAACTGCAACCATCACAAACTAAACAATTTTAAAGTTTCTTCAGTAAAAAAAATAATACAATGTATTCAGTGGGTTAATAAACCTATTTCCCTAAACTCTACTAGCCTGCAAGTTGTATATTCTTATTAAACGATGTAATTTCAGTATACTATTCTGGTGAAGATGTCTATTTATAGTATATAATTATGTATTTATTATTAAGGATGTAAAAGAAGCAGTTTAAGTTTTTGGATTTTTGCACTAAATTGTTTTTCTCTGATAACTTCAAAAGCTTTGCATTGCGACAGCTAATGAAGTTAATCTTTTGTGGTACCTCTTGTGTAGCGAATGGAAATTCTCTCCTGATTGACTTAGAGGGTAAAGAAAAGGGTGGGTGAGTGAAGGAGGAAGTAAGAAAGTAAACAAGTGAGTGAGTGAGTGAGGGAGGAAGGAAGGAAGCGAGTAAGAAAGGAGGGGAGTGGGTAAGTGAGGGAGGGAGGAAGGAAGGAACGAAGGAAGGAAAAATGAAGTGGGTGAGTGGGTGAAAGTGAATGGGAGAGGGGGAGTAATAAAGCAAGGAAGAGAGTGTATGTGTGTGTGTGTGAGTGAGTAAACAAATTAGCACTTGGCCGATATTTGTGAGTGTCTCCTTAAATGTTCAATCTTTACTTTTCAGTAGATCGTATTGTGTGGTAGACTTAAATTCCATTATCAAAAATAAGGAAATCGCATTTGTTAATCACGTCGCAAAATCTCAAATTCCATCTCTGCATATCTTATGAATTAACTTTTAAATAATCCAACATTTGTGGTATCGCTCCCCTAACGAGAAGTCAATCACATTAAATGTTCAAAAACACTGTTGCCACTTGTGACTCGATTTATGGTTATTACAGAACGGCTCAGCTTCTTGATTGTGATTTAAAACTAATATTTCTTGTTGTTCAGGTGTATTCAAACGAGAATCTCTGGATTGGTTATAACGACAAGGACAACGAGGGAGACTGGGTATGGACCGATCGTATGACGTCATCATATACCAACTGGGACGACAAATCACCTAACAATGGTGGAGTAACTTGTGCGATTGTAACAAGACAAGGCCGTTGGCATGACGAGTCCTGTCGAAGCAAGTACGGCTTTATATGTCGCAAGCCCAGTGAGTGCTTTTTGTTATTCAAAATATTTATTTATTCAAGTGTTTAGGCCAATATTGAAGAATATATTTGAAAACGTTTTAGGCAGATGAATAAACATAGTCCCAAAGTGGTTGCAAGGTTCCACATATTATATGCTTGGGGATAAATGGTTCAGACTTGTTGGGAGGATCGCAAAGCTTTGCGGTCAATTAATAGAATTCTTGTAAATAAAATGAAATAAAAGGGTAAAGGGATGGCTTGCTAATCGTTCTTTCTCGCAGCCAGAGGCTAAATTGCCAAGGATGGCGCTCAACGAGGTCGTACTGAAGGAGCTGTGCTGTTGTCTGTTCGCTCGGCCCCAGAACACGATCCGAATAACATCACATCTCATGCCAATTTCATGATTATCCTGTTCCCCAAAACAGCATTACTCTGCTCGGTTTACAGCTAAGAAAACCGAAGTACAAACCCAAAAATTGTGGTGTTGTCTTTTTACTAGGGTAATTTTTTTACTTTCCCTTCATTGTATGTATCAATAGTTCTTATTCTAGTTTCACAAGTCATTACTTCGGGACAGCGGTTTCTGCATAAAAATATATACCTACGAGGCAATCGGGCCAAAACTCAAGTAACACTACTGGGATGGACCCGATAGCCTTGCTTTCGTGTATTTTTATGCCGAAAACCGCTGTACAATAATAACGACTTGCGGAACTGGGAGAGCAACTAATTAACAATTATTGGATGAGGTTGAGCATGATAGCGAGAATTATCATAGCCGAGGTTTGTGTTAACTGCCGAAGCCGAATACAATAATTGTTTTATTATGCATTTTTCGATGTCCTCGGCAAAAAAAGCGGATGCGCTCAAACTAATTTCGGTTTTGCTGTTTTGGTTGAATGAAAAGTCTTTCTGTTTTAGTTGACATACGTTTTGTCTTCCAAAACATCAAAAGTATAGTATGACTTAAAAATAAACTTTGTGTTGGAGATTTTCTTGATCACAATCACAAAAAACGTCATTTTCATACGGTTTTTTATATCATTTTCACAAAATGCCGGCTTTAAACATAATTTCAAAATACTGGCGAGCGCTTCTCTTGTTTGGTTCGGTTTGGTTTGTTATTTTTTAAATACTCAGTAAAAACGTTTATGAGGGACTTAGTGTTTTTTTGTGTTGTTTGAATCTTTACTTTTGACAAGTCTTCCCAAATCCTCTTCCTATAACGAGGGAAACCTTTTCATCACTTTGCAATGATAAAGCCAACAAGAAACCACTCGTTTGAAAACCTTTTTCTGTAGTCTCATCTGCAGTCTGTAGGTATGACTTCTCATCTGCAGTGATAAATGTATTGTCTGTAGGTATGACGCAACGGAAACGATGCCTGCAGGATTGCGCTATGTGTTTTTAGCCAATGAGAATTTCGATAGTTACTTCAGTGCATAATAATAACGTCTAACAGCTTACACTTATTAATTTATACACCAGGTTTATGTTGTCAACAGCAATTAACGTCTCATTCTATGATTTTAGGTCCTAAAAACCTTCCCAAGTACATCCACGGTACGTACCTACACTTGAAGATACACGTTTCTTTTATCATCTCTTGAAAAAAATTGTTTCTTTCTTTGTTAAATTAACACGCGAAAGCGACACATTTGGAGACTAACAAACTTTAAATCTACATCAGAAAGAAAAAAATCGACACTCAACCGTGAAATCCCAAATAAAATAATAGAATACCTATTGTTTTCGAAATTTTCAGTCACGCTCAATGATGCAATGAATCTCAAGCTATTAATATTTAGCAATTATTGAATGAGGCTGAGTAAGATATGAAGAATTCTGCAGGTCGAGGAGGGTGTTAGTCACAGAGGCCGAAGGCCGAGGTGGATAACATCCTCCGAGATCTGCAGAATTCTTCATATCCTACGAAAGCCGAATTTAATA
>JAOCNB020058813.1:0-12823 GCA_026546465.2 Palythoa caribaeorum | reverse complement strand
CAGCTTAACAATTGGCGAACCTTTGTTTACTTTATTTCCTTCATTAGCATACGTGATTCTGTTACCAATTGAGATACAAATTAAAAAGTTCTGAAAATTGAAAAAGCTTTGCAATAAAAACCTCTTCTGAAAAAATAAGACCGATATGTTAAATACTGTTCTTGTGATACGTTTTTAAATATTGGAAATTTTACAAAGAATGTAAGAACTCATTAACGGTTTTGCCACCCGGTGGTTTTGCGTTTGTTTTGGACACTGAAATCATCTGTGAAACTAAAAATGCAAAGCCTTTTTCTTGTTTTAAACTCGATTTCTTTTTGTTTTGGTTCTTTCTCTACCAAAAGTTGTATGCAAATGAAGCAAAATGTAAACAGAAAAGATTCGCCTACAGAAACAGAAACACTATTAGGACATTTTCGCCTCGCTATTGGCTGCTATTATTTCTTTCCAGCAGCATGTGTTTGCCTTATTTTGTTGTAACTGCCTCGATGTCATTAACGAGTAAAATTTGCTTGAAACTATTGTCCGCCATCTTTACATCAAATCGGTTCAAATCCCAGATCGTGATTACATGCTAAAACTTGTACCCAGTGACTGATTCAACCTCCCACTCAGCTACGTTGAACCGTCTTCTGGGTTGAACCTTCTACCCGGAACAGATTTGAACCTCTTCATGTAAACAGCAACAAGACTCGGTATGGTGACTGGTTCATCGGTTCATCCGCTTTCTAGATTGAACGGGGTTGGAGATTCAACTCGCTCAAGTAAAAAGACCCCGAAAAGCGCTACCTTGTCAACATGTTATGTTGTGTAATCGACCGAGTTAGTGTAGTCTTTAGAGGAAATTGTGTTGGTGGTATATTGAAAGATGTTTTGACAGCCTCTGCTTCATTAGAGAGTGTGTTAGTCATCATCATCATAATCGTCATAATCATCATCAAACAATTTTCCTTTTTGTTTTCCAGATTAGATTATGTAGGTTTTTAGTTTAGCTTTCTAACATATCTAGATCAGGTGCCATATTAAACTCGTGTATGAAAATCATTGCAAATTTGTCACAGATTTTGTGTCCGTCAGAGATTCAGCGAAATGTGCTGTCTTGGGTTACACATCTCGTGTGCTTCACCAAATCTTCACCGATGCTTTTCTCGTATTTTATGTGTAAAGATAATTCTTAACCTTCAACTTCACACCAATGCAAACAACCCCTGAGTTGTGTTTATGGTAGAAAGTGCGAACATACCGTTTAAATCCACCATAATGGTGGGTCACATTGTTACAGCTTCCTCTGAAACCCTTGGCAAAAGGATTGTTTTCGATCTTTAACTGTGTGATCTAAAGAGAAACGAGACAAAAAATGGATTAAGTAAAATGACTTTTAACTATGGCTATCATTCCTGTTTTGTATCTTCAAGAATAAGAGTGTAAACCTTTGTCTTCCTCACCTGATTTCACACTAACAATAGCTAAAAATCTGTAGGACTATCCAGCACATCAAATATGCATGACATTACATTTTAAAATGGTGATTTGAATTCTAGGTATATCATACTGAACGCATTATCAAAATCATCCAACGAGCAACTTTCATGAAATGAAAAATTTAATTGGCTTTTATGAAAATAACACAAAAATATTATTACATTTTTTATCTTTTTCCATTTCCTGTCAAGATTGTATCTGTTCCACATTCTCAGTAAACAACCATGAAATAATATAAGAGTCCACGGGCGGCAAATTGCGCAGGTAACTTACCAGGCAGCGATAAAGAAAAGATAAATTCTTAGCAGAAAAAAATATATAATAGCTTATTTTATTTTATCACTGGATTCACTCTTTGCAATATTTAGTTGCTACTTTTTAGTACCCTGAAAAAACGGGACATATCCAACAGCAACTGGAAACAGAATAAAAGAATTTTTATCAATCTGCGTGATACACCCTGTTTTTATAAGAACCAGTAAATTTTACCGAGGCTCGCTGTTCTTAATTTTTTGGCGATTTCAGCCTCAATTTGTTCTGTGCGAGGTTTTAATGAAGAAATAGCAAAATAAAACAAGGGATTGGAAAGTGAAACACCTTGCGTTAAACATGTATTGCCGGTATGGCTAAGTTTAGAGGCGAAATACGTTCATTGTTTGTTGAACAGTCTTTACAGTGTTTCTTTTTATGTTTATGCTGTATCGCTAAGTTTTAGTCCATTTTCTACCACAAAAACCTTCCTAGTTATCAAGCCTCAACCTAAGCTTGTTCTTAAATTGTTCTTAAATTTTGGCAAATTTGAGCCTCGTTGTTCTTATAAAGTCGGCTTATAAAAAAAATTGCGCGTAGCTCTCAACAAAATAAAAATTTCCCGCCAAATATATTAGCATTAACTTTTGTCAGCCAGCAAGAGAAGTTAATGTGGAACAGCTCGGCATGTACAGGGTGCTTTTGAAATATGCTGCCTACCTTGGTGTGACTTAAATCAACCTGTCTCCTGATTGTTCCAGTTTCAATTTCAAGACAATGTATAAACTTTTTCTGCACAGCCAAAGTTTTATTTTCAAACAACCATGCGCACAAAACGATTCATAAGAACCAGTAACTTTAATCTTATTTCTTCGAGTTTTCGAAATCCATATAAACGACAAAACCCTAACATTGTAGCCGAGAAATTTCACGGTGCTGTGATGTATCACTTGGGACATTATTTCATGACAAAACTGGAACACCATGAATTGTGTTTTATGCTGTGTTGCTCAGATAAATTACGAGTTTAAGTCAAGTTTCGAACAGAAAAACTTCATAGTTACTGCACCTCAGCCTGAGCTTGTTCGTAAGGAACGATCCGAGTTATGACGTCGCGTAGGAGGTCAACGGTGGTGAACACAGAAAGCTGCTAAATTTCGATATTGTTAAACAGTCAATCTCATTGGCTAACCTTTGAAAATCGACCATATTTCACACATAAGCAAATTGCTTTCTTTCCAGTTCACAAATTCATTCCCTTCTAGTTGAAACATTTCTGTTTATACATTAAAGAAAAACTGATTCCATGTGGGGAACATCGAAATTCAAAAGGGTTTCTTCGCTTTTGTTTTAAAGTCATATGATTGGATAAATTATTGTAGCCGGCACAAGAGAATGATTGCTTTGAAATAAAGTTTCATTAAATCTTACTTCAAAACTCTGCTGTACACAGGTTGATAGATTCTCAGTATGAAAATTTAAACATTCTGCCTTTCTGGTGTGGGAAAAGCGAAATGCCACATGCACAGAACGGTGAGAAGCTGCCTAATTCTTACTCCGACCATTACTTAAATTATTGTTCTTAAAAGTTTTGTCTGATTTGAGCGTCCTTGTTTTTATATAAGAAAAATTGCATGTATGAGTTAGGAGATTTAAAGAAACTGTTATTTTTGACTTTGTATCATTTAACCAAGAGCCCAAAAGGCAAAAACATCTGTTACAACTTTCGTCTGTTTTATGTCCTTCTGAAATATCTCAACTAAGACCTTCATTCAATGTTCGTATTTTTAAAATAGCGTTAAGTTATTTATCTGGTTTTTTATTCTTTTTAAAGTTTTCGGGTTTTTTGTTATACTTTAGCATTTGAACGTTGCTCAGTCTGTCATTAAAGTTCTCATATTTATGAATCAAATCTCAAACAAATAATATCTGAAAGCTACAAGGGTGCTAAATCAAGCAATAAATGAAAGTCAGTGAAGTAACAAACTGATTTTTTTTTTTTACAATTTCTGTTCTTCAATCAAAATATTTATGTAATATTTTTAGTGTACGCTGATAAATTTTAAGTACGACGTGATGGCAGTTCAAAAAGCTTAAACATCCCCGGAAGAAAACAGGAATCGCTGTCCAACTTTCCAGACATTACTGTAGTTTACAAGAAGTCTCCACAGATCTCATTAAGGCGCGGTCAACCTCAAATATACAATATTATTAGCTGAACTAATCCTGCTGTTATATTTCAAATAATGCGTGCTCTTGTGCATAAGAATTTTCACTCTGCAAAATTTATTTTGGAAGCAAAACAACTTCTAAGATTTTGGTCATGATTAATCCTTCTACACTTTACGTTGTCTGATGTCGATTTCCACTCTAGTTTTTTTCAAGAGCCCCACAGCCTCAAAAATTGTACATATAAAGAATGGTATTTTCTTAATCCCCACCAGAATTTGTTTGTGCGTTTTCAGTGACATAAACTGGCACAATGACAAACTTTGTGTCTTTAACATTTATATAAATAACATTTTTATAAACAACTCGGGACTCTTAATTCGCCGTTTACGTGCATTTGCAAAATTGCATTTGATGTCGGCGAGGCCATCATCCCAGCAGTGCACGTAACATTTAAACACAAAACCACATGAATATTGCATCACCGACAGTGTTTCCTAGGCTATTTCCGAGAAATAAAAGGATGTTTTCCGCATTCGAACGCATGTTTCGCTGACAGCAGAAAATAATTATTTTACCACATTTTGACCTTGAGGCGGTGTAAGGGCGTCGAGTTTATGTTAACCAGCCAAAACTGTCACCAAATGATGTCGCAAAAGCCTTCATGAACTCATATGAGCTGAAAGACAGAACCACACAGCGGGAAAACCCGCACTATAAACATGCATATAAACCTACCTAAAACAATCCGCGCGCGAACTGTAAAAGGCTGAAAAACATGGACAAGCTAGAAGGTCGTTACGAAGTTCATTTATGTTTTCTGCCCTTCTCTCAGTACAAGTATTAATATCAATAAACTAAAAGTTTAAGTTAGTAAAATTGTTTTAAAAACTACGCTCACGGATAGTTATGCAAGTACGATGTTTTGTTGCTGTTATATTTGCTGTTCCCACCCAAATTCCTCACAAAAACGTATTTTACTCTTGAAAACTTGACCGAAATAAGTCCTTCGACTTTAGAAATATAAAACGGGCTTCCGTTTTCAGGACCAACACAGTAAACTAAATGCAGATGAGGCCCTATAAAATATATTAGGCCTGGTTCAAACGTCGAAGTTTACATGTGCCGATACTAATTCAAATGAGGTAGAACGAAAGAATTAACTCATTTGCATTAGATTCAACTCGTGAAAAGTTCGACATTTGAAATGGGCTTTAGTTTGTCATCCCCGCCTGTATCTGAATTTGTGGCCACACCGTTGTTGTCCGTTTGGCCAAGCTAGTGGTGCCGTAGTTGCACAGATGGTGCTAAAGCTCTGCTATCCAGCTCCATTCCTGTGTGCGAGCCATTATCTCAACCTCTACAGTCATTGATATTTGGACTTTACGAATAGCATTTTGGTGAAGGACACAAAAGGTTACCAATGATTTCAATGCCTATTAAAATAAATGTTTCTTTGAGCTTACTCACGTTTAATAACTGAATACTTATGTATTTATCGAGAGAAAAGAAAGGCTCTTCGTAAAAACATATCTCTCTGCCCGCATTTCGTTTTTCTGATTAAAAATAAAAAGATGATAATATATTTTATTGGGCCTTAAGGTAACAGAAATGTCCAATATCTCATTGCTTTGTTAACTGTAAAATCTTAAGCCGTCAGCAAAACACCACGACTAAAATAACTCAGAATTTCTGAGTGTTTTTCATAAAGCTTTTTAAATGTTTTATGTAACTCGCACTATATTGTATTGAAGATGACAGTTGAAAAGTCCCATGGAAAGTCCTGAGTGGTCACAATAGAGTTATTTTACAAAGGTCAGAACAAGTTTTCACAATGGTAAATAACTGAGATCAACTGAAAAAGTAGAAAAAAAAAAAACAGAAAAAAAACTCTCCGAATCAGAAAAGCAGGAATAAAATTGAGAAAACGTAATTTAAAAAAGCCTTTAAGGGATAATTGATTTTGAATTTATTATTGTTTGCAAAGCTGATTTTATCTCCATATCTCTGAGAGACAGATAAAAGAATTGGATTAATTCAATGCGTTATAAAATCTTTATGGGAAACGCCCCAAAAAAGTATAACGAGTCAATGTTTGGGAGTCTTGAAATCCAGTAACTGAAATGCATATTATATTCCTTTCTTGGTTTAATAAAAATAAAAGAGATCGAAGCTCGATCAATATATCATTTAGAGGCCCTTGCTTTGCTGGTTCTGTCACTCGTACGGAACTCAAAGCTTGACAAATCAATTGGATACTTATAAGCTTTTTGTTCTAAAATCTTCTTATCAATCTGTCTATCTGTAAATTTCTGTCTTACGCTTGCACACTGTAAAAATCCAAGCAAATATATGTATATATACATTCATACTTTCGGAAAAACTTACCCTTGGGTTCTGATACGCAGTAACTCCCATAAACTGTGTTTCTGGGAAGACAAAAGTATGATAGAGTCCTTTTCTTAGACTGTAGGTGCTGTATTCTTTCGCATGAATAACATGAATTCTTGGCTGGTACTTGTGCATGGAGTTCAGAATAACCTTTAACGAAACAGTGATGTCAGTAACTCAACAAAGACTGCGTTCCAAGAGTTCAAATTTATCTTTTCAAAGCAGAGCTAATGGGGAAAGTTTATTAAAAGACCTTCAAAACAAGAATAAAGTGAATCAATGACAACCATTTTTGTTTTGTAGTTGAAAAGGAGTGTTTAACTGTTTTCTTAAATCCAAAATACTACTTAAAACCAAAATGTTACTTTACCATTCATTATCGGACTTTGGTACCAAAATGTCAAGTGTTTACGGAGTTAACCTTGGGTCCACAGACATTTTCCCACGAAGGAATGGCTTTAGACAATGCCTTGGTCATTTCGCTTTCAATATCTGTCATCCAGTTTTATAATTCTACTCCACTTTACACAGTTTCATTTGGACTAACAGGCCGGCAAAGCTAAAAGAAGCTTAGACAGTTACAATATTGAAAGTTTCTTATGCTATGTTGGACATCGAAATGCTATTTCAATATAAAGACCATCAGTCAATAATACTATTAAATCTGATTTGATATTTTCCTTTTTTGTTGCGCGCTTGTTTTTGATTCAACAATTTTTCTTGCTCTTATAACTGCAGGAATTTTACGTAGAACGGTCACCGAATCTTTTGTTATTAAAACTTCGAAGCCATTACAAGTTGGGCATTGATCTTGTTGTTAAATATGTGATAAGCGCTTTACAAAATGCCAAACACAGTTCAGAGATTAAACCCCTTCTTACTCTGACCAGCAGAAAAAAAATAACAGTAAAGTTAAAATTTGTTGAATTATTACTCGGCGGCTGCATGTCGAGTGTGTGTGAGCTCAGCTTAATTGCTAAAATCTATGATTGCAAAGCGCAAGGCCTCTGGTTTGATACCCAGCTTTGCCGGGAGGGTTGAATATTTGAACGGCCTCCTTTCGCCACAATGTCCGAGGACAGGGACGTTAAACCGTTGGTCTTCTAATCTCACAACTTTCAACCCACACACTTGGTTATAAGGGAAGGGCTATGACTCGGTGTTGTGGTCTGTTCTCTGTTGCAGGAGACATTTATCCTTAAGATAACATTGTAAACTGCGTGATGCAGTCCTATCCTAATGTCCCCTAGTAATATTATAAAACCCCAGTAATTCAGACACTGACTGTCATTGGGATTAAAAGGCAACCAACCAATATATATTTTATCAGTATAAACTGAGCGCCTACTTTTCGACTGCCTTAAGACTTTACAACGAAACGGAACTCGTACATGCATTTGAAAATTTTAAAAATCATATTTTTTAACAATTTCAGGAACCCCGACAGTTTTCTTTTTCTTTTTTTTTCCTTTTGTAGTTAGATTGCTATTTGTTTTATTTTTGTTCTTTCTAACAAACCTGCCCTTTTCACAAAGGTAGCTAGTTAGTTTCTCTACTTCTCCACTCCACTTTTTTAAAATTTATAGTGCCACTGCGCATGTTCATTAACCCTACTCTATCTAATACACTAGTGTAACTCTCTTCTTTTCTCTTATTTATTACACAACTAAAAACAAAAAAAGAATAAATTTATGCAATAAATCTAAATTCTTTCAATTTTCAGTTCATAAAGTGTCAAATTTGAATGCATTAAAAAGTTTATAAAAATGTAAGTTTGGTTAAGCGGTACTCAAATTTTGGTTACAGAGGCAGAATTGCGAGTGTTTGACTGTCGTGCGTTTTCAAAACTCAGGGTACTTTCCAGAAAATTTTTGTTGATCTGTATATGAATATGTTAACCGTGACCCTTCGCATGAATAATTTACTGCAAGGGTGATTTGAGCTGCAATTAACAGCCAAATTACGTTCTATTTCACAAATAAATTATTTTTGGCGTTTAATGTTATTTTCCTACAAATTGCCAAGTCGCCTGTTCATTAGTTACGGATCTTTGGCAAGTACTAAACGCCTCAGTTATCTGATTTATAAAAGAGAACGAAAATACGAACGGAGTTGGCGTCCTAACTATTGTCGATTACCTTCGTAACAATTCAAAAAACCTAAATTTGACTTTCTCTAACGACTTTGTTTTTATAGAGGTTAATGACAAATTTAGGGAGAAAGTTGGAGAATATTGATAGATTTCCGCTGGTCCGAACTGAGTGAACAATAGGACAATCACAGCAAAAACACTTAAGGAACTTTTGCTTACAAAACTATTCTCTGAACGCACAAAAGCATTTACATTTCTTTGTTCTCCCGTTAGCTACATTATGAAGTTCCAGCAACCAAAAGAGAAAAGATATCACGAAGGCTTTTGTTTTACGTTTCGTCTTACGACTAATGATAAAGCAATACAGCAAAGTTTCGAAACCGGTTGTAATTGTGAATTTTTGCAAGGGCTTAAAATTGGAACTTAGTGAAAGGTCAAAGAGGTTTCCTGATTAGAACTAATGCTAAATGGCAAGAAAGACTAATTTATATTCAAAGAGAGCGAACACGATAATAATGAAAATACAATAGTGTAGATACAAAATTTTCTACAGCTGAAAACACTTAATTAAGAAGTGTGAAGGGTTTAAATTTTCTATTAAAGCTGCTATTTGAGCTGCTATGTGACGGATTTATTTATTTATTTATCTATTTATTTATTTAGAGTAGTTTATTTTATTAAGGTTTTTTTTTTCACATTTCGGCATAGAGAGCGACAAGTTAAATTTTCATACACTTCCCTAAAACGTTAATAAAGCTTAGTATAGTTTTATTATAAGAGAAAATGAAATCTATTGAAAATGAAAGGATTTCAGTAAGAATCTAAAATTTTCTTTCTTTTTTGTGATTATTCAAGATAATATCAATGATAACAAAATAGTTCAAAGCAACTTCTAAAACATCAAAGAATACATATCACACAATAAAGAGAATTAGTTTTTTTTTGTTCAAGAAACCAGCGCTGCATAAGTAAAGAAATTAAAAATCTGTAAAATATTAACGCAATTAGAGTAATGAAGGAAGAAGACTTACATGTCCGTTTTGATCGTGTGGGTTGTTCGTAAGTTTTAGTTTTTGAAACGAAACATTCTGCCTCATCCACTGAGCTCCTGTACCAGGACTGTCGGGATGAACAAAAATCCTGGTCGGAACTAAAGGCTCCGCTTTTCCCGTTACGGCCCATTCCGAGTTGTGATATTTATAACGATTGTCATCTGCAGGGACAAGGTCTAGGACCAGATAATATTCCTCTTTAGGGTTTAAACCGGAGATATTAATCCTGATGACCGGGAACATGCGTCTGTAAAGAAAACAACAAAGACAGCGACATTAATTTACGTTAAATTCTGTCTTTAAACGTGCAAACACCTAGTAATTAGCATTCAAATTTGAAATTATCAAATTTCGAATTTGCATCAACTTTCCCGCCCTTGTCTTTAAAAACACAAATATCGAGCCTAACTGTAACAAACAGACAATATACTTTCAGTTAAAGTAGGATATTTTGTGTTTAAAGTCTGGATAATTAAAGATTAAATGTGAGACCTCACTTAGTGGTGCATGCAAAGTAAATTTCGCTACCTAAGTGACTGCAAGTTTAAGTTCTGTCCACCTATAAAGTTTGATAGTTGCATTTTCAGAACAAAACGTCTTAGCAAACAGATTTTTAAAATATCTTAATGAAGAACTTTAACTTGAACAAAGCGAATCCAATAAACTAGAATCCGGGAGGCATTGAATTAAAAGCTGGAATAATTGCTGTTGTTGGACAGGATGTGATGATTGTTTGTCAGCCACATTCTTGCGATCGTTCCTTGTCAGTTCTTCGAGGAAGAACTACAATTGTGTATGATGAATAATAAAAGTAATTTTCTAGAAATTCTTAATCAAAATTTAAACTGGAACTTGTGTATTTCTGTTTTACCGGCGTTTTAAAATTTTGAACGAGACATTTGACGCCCGTCCAAACCCATTAAAGACATGTCAGACTTTTAAAGAGAGCAAATAGATCTCTTGAAGGGAATGACAGAACGATTACATTTATGTCTCGATTGCTTTCATTTTATTGCAGTCCTGAAAGAAATGTGCTTCAAAAACAGACAGCACATGACGTACCAACGCGATAAACATGGTTACTTCTACAAGCTTGTTTTATCTAGGCGCTACGTGCAAGTTAATATTTTGTAATGGTATTAACTTAAGCACGCCAGGAAGAAATGTCAGTTTGCCGACCTACCGTCCCGTTTTTGTAATAATCATCTCGGTTCCAATCTGGTGGAATTTCTCCCACAGATCCGAGTTTTCGAGCTCCACTTTTATGTTACCCTCCGGTAATTGACCATGGGGTAAGGGCAATGCGTTCGAGTAAGCCAGAGGCAAGTTACCGAAGTTGTAACCATAGGATTGTCCCATCTGGTTTGCTGCTTGTTGGGTGCAGTGCAGATCGTCAAAATAGCTGTTCGACCTTGAATACAGATTCATTTGCTCTGATCGACGATCTGGAATGTACACAAGATAATCTGAACGTGTTAGTTGACTTGTTACTCAATCTTAGAGAAAGAGGACGTGGTTTTCAAGCCTTCTTTCTTTGTCCTTACAGGCAAAGCTAAAGATACTGACTTGCTAGAGACAAATTTATCGAACGAGGAAGCTTGGCTGCTGTCAATAGTAATCTCCCTAAGCAGCACGTCAACAGTATAACTATAAGAAGGTTTATCCATAATTTACTTACCGAATCCAAGCTCCTGAACCAGCGATGTGATGGGAGGTTGAACGCAGAAGTCCGTCACACGTGTCAGGGCTTGAACGTCAGAACTGTCAATAGAAGCCATCGGCTTAACCAGAAAACCCTTAGAAATCCAGTCCAAATCTATTTAAAAAAGGCAGGTTTCTGCCAGTAATCTCACAGCTGGAAAATTTGCGTATTAGCACCCCGCTTACAAAGCAAGATTATAACAAGTTTGCTTTTTGCGAAATTACGATTTTTAACTTTATCAGTCCTCGGGCGCTATTGAGATAGATAAATACAGTTTGCGTCCCTGCCGTACAATGCCTGAGGGGTCGTTGTTGAGTTAACCTTATCAATCATGAACAATTTATTTATGTCTTTTCGAGACTTGATGGCTCTGCGATCTCACTGGACACAATTTAATCATCAAGGCGGGTTATGTCAATTACTGTAATGAACTCCGTTGTTGAGCTCTCGTCTCTGATTGGCGAGAAAGCTGTCAGTCTCGTGTCACGGCTTCTACAGGTTTATAAATATTCGTGACGTTGAATTATTTCCTGTTGCATTTAATGGTTATTGTTGTTCACAATTGAGTTTCTGTGTGAAAGGGCGGGTTATTTCAGTAAACTGAACAAAGCAAACCACAATAAAATTATGCTATAAGAATTACTGGAATATTTCACTTGGGACCAAACAACAAAGACCAACAATCGCCATGATTTGAATTACAAAAACTGTATTTACCAAAATCTCGAGGTGCAATACAAACAAAACTGGTTATATTGACAAGGAAACATTTCCGGTTGTTTAAGCTCGATCAATGGAAAACGGCTCGCTCT
Organism: Palythoa caribaeorum; assembly: GCA_026546465.2. Classification (NCBI taxonomy): domain Eukaryota; kingdom Metazoa; phylum Cnidaria; class Anthozoa; order Zoantharia; family Sphenopidae; genus Palythoa; species Palythoa caribaeorum. Next base: position 874 of record JAOCNB020058813.1, on the reverse strand, counting down.
GCGGTGATCTGGAGAGTCTCAAACTCCGACCCAAAGCCGGGAGGTACCAATAGCGGACCCAAGCGGCCATCAAACAAAAGAATGGCATTCATAAAATTTAGGAAACAGTAGGAGAAAATTCCAGAACATTTCTATATACGCACTTTTTTATTAAACTAGTCAAAATTGAACATTCTTTTGAACAGCGAGTTATTACGAAGGATTTGCTAACTAAATTGCAATTGTGATTTCTCTCGCTCCCCCGCGTGTCCTCACACCTCGTTAGGGATGTTTCTTAACAACTTAAAACGATGAAATTTTCACTGCTGCTTGAAATCATTGGAACTTGTCTGCTTACATTACAATGTGAGAAAATAAACAAAGGATTTAAGCTTTGTACTGCCTGAAACATATAAGTGAGTGACAGTTACATAACCAACATGAACGAAGCAGCTTTAAATTTGATGAAAAACGAATTCTTGTCTGCAAATCAGTACTTTCCTTGCTCCACCAGCTAGCACTTCCTAAATTATCTCTACTTGCAAAAACGAATTATTTTGTACAGTTTCAGTATTTGTTAGAACTGAAAATTACAAATTAAACCAAAGTTTATACATACTGAGTTTAAAAATATAAAGATGTGATAATTTTGGGTGTTAAAAAATTAGAATCTTTAACTTGTATGTGAGAAGTTTGTAAAGGACTTCGTCCTTCACAGTCGACAAGGAATAATAGACTGTGTGGTTCACTTTAATTTGAACTAGCAAGCAATTATACTGATTTTTTTTTGTTGTACTGCTGATAAATCCAACTGAACGCAAACTAAAAATGTCCTAAATTTTGAATCAGTGGTTGAAACCCCATAAAGTTACCATTCATTTTGTTTGTCTTGAAG
>JAOCNB020058720.1:0-12823 GCA_026546465.2 Palythoa caribaeorum | reverse complement strand
CTATTTCTTTGAAACTACTACTGACTAAACAGCGTATATTTTTTATTTCCTTTCCTTACAAATTATTTGATTTCCACGAACTACATAGTTCACAGAATAGTAGCCCAAGTAAACGCCCAAATGGCGTCTTGTTTATTTATATCCACTCACACAAAGTTTGGGCTTCCTGTTGCTGCAATAATCAAGAGATCTCATTACCAGAGTTCCTTATTTGGTTATTATACCCAAATTTGGGCCTGACTCAGCTGAGCTTTATTTTTGTTTGGTATGAAAACGAGGCAATGTCACAGGGCAAGATGGCGGAATTCTTGAAAACAAATTCATTCATGAGGGTTTACTTTGAGGGTTGTAACTTCAACTGATTTTCCCCATTTGATAATATCTGTTACTTATAAAAAGCTAAAATATGTTTATCTATTTGAGTAAGAAGGTAAGATGTTCAAAATTTAACATGTAATCGTTAAAAGGGTTTATGTTTACCATCGCGATATGTGACCGCGTACCTGTTGTCAAGGGATTCATGCAACGATTTTTCCTCTTAAAAGATCGCTATTCCCAACAACATCAAACTGAGATGTTTAGCATGGAACAGAGACCAGGGATACATTGCTTGTGGGGGCGAAGACGGATTGCTAAAAGTTTTAAAGTTGGAGACACAACAGGGTATGTAGTGCAGTAGTGTGAATGGTAGTAGGATGTTAGAAATACCGGTATCGATCGAGTTATGGTGTTGGTTAATTTACTTTTCGAATGTTCACTATGTACTGGAATAAATGGATTAGCTGAAAATGTTTTACAAATGGTTGAAGCTTCTCAAAAAAGTAAAAGAAAAAAAAATCAAACCCCCAAAAACGTGAGTAAGCATGTTATAATTATTGTATATAAAAAACAGAACAAATATAAATTTAAAATATTTTTCAGATTTTTATTTTGATAGTTTCAGAGAATTTTCCTAAAACGATTGTAAACATTTACAGCAATTCCATTAAATGAAGTTCGGAGACTAAATTATCCTACATTAAGTTAAATCCAGGTTCATAACTGCTTGATATAATATTCAATTTCAGTTTACATGTATTTCAAATCTGGGTCATTCTTGTTTACTATACTGTATCATAATTCAAAACTTGTACTGATCTAAAACGAATCTATTACTATCAGGTAAAGATAACAAAGTCAAAGGGTTGGCAGCTCCAAGTAATCTGTCTATGAATCAAACCCTAGAAGGTCACACAGGTAAGATTACTTTAAATCTAAATCCTTTTATGAGCCAACAGCCTGGTTCACAATTGTGAAATAATCACAAGTACGAGCAATTAAATGAACTCTGCACTTCAAAAACATGTTTTTAAAATTATATATATTAGTAAGTATTTTTTTAAAATATATTAATTTTGTTTTCTGTCAATAGGTGCAGTGCAAGTTGTAACATGGAATGAACATTTTCAAAAACTTACCACGAGTGACCAGTATGGTTTAATTATTGTGTGGATCTTGTATAAAGGTATATATCTCTATGCAATCCAGTCCTTGGACTGCAAAATAAATATTTTAATAAAACAATGTTTTATATAACCTTGCAATATCCTGCATTCTGATTGGTTCATGCATGATCTGTCAAAATGGGTATTCAACCCACAGTATTTGGACAGGTTTCCTGGATGTTGATTTTCAGAAAATTTTTAAAACTCACAAAATTACTTAAAGAATGATTTTAAAGTGCTTCCGAATTTTTCTGAAAATTTCGAAAGATTTCCGAACACGTCCAAAGATTTCCAAATGTTTTTAGAAAATCTTCAAAAATCCAAAAATGCATAAAAAACAGTTTTTTAACATTCCCGAAACTGTCAGATAGTTCCGATGATTTCTGTAGACGTAGGCACAGGATAAATTACAGGAAGTAAAAAAAGTCATATCATGATAAATGAATTATTAACCTCGCTTGCTCAGTCTGTATGTAAAAATATCAGACCTCGGTCTTTTTTATACTCTGTGCTTGGTCTGTACTGTCAAGACCTCAGCCAGATATTTTTCCATACAGACCTCACTCTCGTTTAATAATGGCTTACTAGAATAACTATCTATATTTGACATACTGTAACATCTCTGATTGAAGACTTTTAACTGATTAAATAGTTACCTTCACTCACAGAGCTTTTCCAGAAGCTCGGTAGCTGGCAATTTTCTCCATATACTCGAGATATCATGCTCAGGCTACAATTTTTTATAAATAAATATACTTTTAGCTGCAATCAAATAAACAAGGAAGTGGAGGTAGTCAATAATAAACAGGGGGCTTCGAAATTCTTAAAAGAATAATGTTCACTGTACACTGTATCATTTTACAGTAGGCATGCATGATTACAACATAACTATTTGAGGTCAAAGGAAACTCATATTAATATCTCTTTCAGTAACACCAAATAAATCTCCCATAAATTTTGTCAAAAAAAATCCAGTTCACAAAAAAAATCAGTTATTAGGAAATCTGAAAATTTGATAAATTGGGGGTTTCTAACAAGGTCTGGTAAGGTTAGAAAAAATTAAAATTTAATACCTGAGGAGACGTTTACTTGGCACCATCTTTGTTCTCACATGTCCAATACACACAATTTTAAACTCTTACTATCGATTATTAATTTTGTTTATGATACTCTTTTATTTTCTCCATCTACTGTGTTTCACTTGGGAGAGTACTAGTTCACACATTGTTAAAAATTATAGAAAAGTTAATTCTGGAATTTTGGAATCCAAATTGTAGGCCTGCCTGAAAAAGTCAAACATTGAAAAATAAATTATCCTTAAAAAGATCTGGAAAATAAAAAATTCTTGCAAAACCTGATGAAATGTTTAAAAACTAAATTTTTAAAAGGCTATCAAACTTTTAAATTCTAATTATGGAGAGACACACCTTGATCAAAACAATATTAATTATATATGACTGCGCAGATAAAGGAAAATTCATATTAATATTTACATTTAATTTGTTAAACAATCTGAGCACACAATGAACAACGAGAGAGTATATTTCTTCTATACTTAAAGGATCATGGTATGAAGAGATGATAAACAATCGCAACAGAAGTGTTGTGAGGGATATGAAGTGGAATGCTGATGGCCAGAAGATTTGTATTGTCTATGAAGACGGTAAGTCTTTAGTTTAAAAGTGTTTTCATATCATTGCTAATAATATATTTATCAATAAATATTTATTTACTAATAGTGAATATGCAAAGCAAAAAAAATACAGTATCCAAAATAAGAGAAACTGTTACTGATTTGGTTTTATTACTACAGATGGCTAATTAGGTGAGTCTGGGCAGTGAATCTGCAATAACAATGTGTGTTTTATGGTTAAAAATTTTTTTGGTTTAAATTTTTTTTAACCAGTCTGTTTTTGAAACTGGTTCAATGATTTTAAACTGGCTTGAATTTTTCAAACTAGTTTAATTTGTAAATAACACTACATTTTTAAACCTAGAATAAGAAACATGCAAAAGAAATGTGGCTGAGTTTGCATCAGTTGCATGTGTGGCCTAGTGTTGGGGGACTAGGGCTAGGGAGATTAGGTTTAGGGTTGGGGGTGGGGTAGGTAGGTAGGTAAGGTAAGCCACAGAAAAAGAATGGAACATAGAGAGAAGTGGAAGATGAGTGGAGAGAAAAAAGAAAATGAGTTAAGAGAATACAGTAAAAAGATATTTTTTATTTGATCCCTTTTTTAGAGGGTTGATAAAAGAAGCCAATTTGAAATAATTAAGACGCGGTCCGCTCAAGAATCGAGTAACACTTGTACTTCCGGTGCAACAATATCCCATTAAACCTTGCGCGCGTATTTTTCTGCAAGATTTATTCTCGGGTTCAATGTGTGTTGTGGTTTTACTGTTGCGTTCCATCTGGAAATTTCGCATTTTAAAAGTTTTAAGGTAGTTTTTGCCACTTACCTGCTACACTTTGATACTTAGCTTGTTGTTTTCGAATTAGTATTTGATTGATCAGATTGCCAAAGCTTTTTACATTGTAAAAAGTTTTTCGAAATCACGAAGAGTGACAGCGGATCGTGAACTGATGAAGGAAAAAATTTCACCTGGATGAATAATGAAAAGAACAAACGTCGATCTGGTCTCGACTATGGGTTTTTCACTAACCGAATATTTGATCTGGAGTGGAAGGTGAGAAGGATTATAGTTATATTCTCAATACGAACTGCTTGTTTTCGTTTTCGTGATGGCAGTTTGACTTGTCTTTGACGTTGTTGCGGACTTATAGTTTTCGAAATTGTCGATTGTTTGACGTTTTCACTGTTGCCATTGGGTTTCTGATTACAAGATTTATTCAAGTTGACTTGAAAGATAGATTTGTAAATATATAATTATTGAAACTGAATAAAATTTGTGTTTACAAATATATTTTGTTTCCTTTGTTTGGGGCCGGGAGTGGAGGAAGCGCGGGAAAATGTCGAAAGCACGCCGTCAAACTGGGGTTTTCGGCGGGAGAAGTTGTTGATGGATGTTTTCGTGGTACTACACTGTTACAACTTACTAGTTATTGCACGAGAATCCTGAGAATTGAGAGTTACAGGTTTGCCTGCATAATTGTTCATAGTTTTTGTATTTCAAACAGTTTTTTTAAAAACTAAAATCGCACCATAATTAGTGGATTGGCTATTTTCTTATAAAGTTCTATATTTCGGTCTTGTTTACCAATTCGGCAATTGGCGTTTTGCACGTTAGTCGTATTTTTTCTATTCGGCTCTTTTATAAACCGCCGTAAAATTTAAAAAGTATATATAAAAAATTAAAAGAAGGAAAAAAGTATTTTAGAAAACTCGTTTGCCTGCTTTTTAATAGATTTTATACTGAACGTGTTTTGGATAAATTTCGTTTGGCACATTTTTGTTGCTAAAACCTGCAGGCCATAGGTTAAAATTATGGATTCGAGAGTGTGCAAATTGTGCAGCTGTACAACTAACCTTTGTGACTCGCGACCCTACAATGGGGGATGGGTGTGTGCAAAATGTAAATGGCAGGTTCTACCAAAATGTTTGATAAAAAATTGCAAAACACCGGTCAGAAAACAGAAAGTCCTCAAGAACATTCCAGTGCGAGTGACTGAGCTTGCCCCTGCTGCAAGACTGCAACTGAACCTGACACATGGGCTGTCTCCAAATATTATCAAGTGTTGCTCCAGCTGTTACCAGAAATTACACAGAGCCGCTTCAGCTACCCTGAGCAGTGCAAGTGCTCCAGTTGAGCCCCAGCAACCCCACTGTGACCTTCCCAAACGTGGCAGACCCCCCACCCCATACGAAATAGCTTCAAAAACTACCCAAAAGAAAATTGAGCGGTCAGCAAAACAAATCCAGTTGGATGCTGCTCAAGATGTTATGAAGAGGTTTGACAACATTTCTCAAGGCAGTGGGAATGACCTTTATGAGAAAGTGGTTGAATGCCCCCAAAAGAAAAAGGTAGCAGTCTAAAATGCAAAATTTCATTTGATATGATAAAAAACAAAATTGAAAATTTAATAAATAACAAACAGCTATTATAGAAAATAGTGTCCACCACAACACATCATACTCAATTATGAAGTGCTCTATAAGCCAGTTCTGAAATGTATAGCTTTGAATTGATTTTTTTTTAATTTCACTTGATTTCTACAAAACAAAAGTACCACCCCCTTCCCACAGCATTTATTCAACTTTGTGTAGGTGCAAGGGCAGTTTTTTTTTAAAAAAAATCCTATTTTCATGAGCACTTATAACCAATTTTTTTTTTAAAGACATTGATACAAGTAGTCCTGTTACTCTTTGGTGCCAAAAAAATGGGGAGGATGGAAAATATTTGAAAACCTACTAAGTAGGAGAGGGGGGTTGAAAAATCTAAAAAGAATTCTTCACTGTACCATTATATTTTTTGTAATTTTCTTTTTTATATCCAGGGAAAAACTGAGATTTGAAAATCTAAAAATTTAATAATGGGGGAGATGAGGAAAGGGAGGTCCCAATAATGCCAGTTAGATTGGAAAAAATTGAAATGTTTTAAAATACACAGAAAACGTTTATTTGGCACCCACGAGTACTTGAACTGGGTGCAGGGTAAAACACAAGTTTGGACTAGTATTTAAAAGAAAGTAAATTAGTTTTCAATAACAATCTGCTGTTCAAAACATAAATAATGTGTTCTGCTAAAAGCTGTATTTTTGTTAATTACAAAGTTTTTTTTATTAAAATTATTCAAGCAACCCCATTGTATGCATGCTTGAATGTTATTTTCCAAAGCTCTATTCAAAATGGCTCTCCTCTTGAACAGGGCAAATGTGAAACAGATCTGGGTGAAAAAATTGTGTCAGGCCTAGCAGAGGCATATTCCAAGCAGACATCAAGCAGTGCCAGAATCAGAGTGCTAAGTGCAGTTGCTCCACATATGAGTGTCAAAGAGCTCCAAAAGAATTTCAGGCATCGCAATAAACAGGGGGATATGAAACTTTGCACACCATATGAAATTACAAAAGCCAAAATCCATCACAGGCTCTACGGTGCAGCAGCTGATTCACCAATATCCAGACCAGTGACCAGGGTATGCACACCAGTGGAGGATATTGCATTCTTGTTGGAGTTTATCCATAGTCCCGAATCAGTTTGCAGATCTTCACACAGAATTGCTTCCTGTGAAGGCAAAAGAGGGAGCTGGATTAGTGACCTTATGGGAGGGGGGGCACAGCCAGTCATGTGGCTAAAAAAAACAAGAACAAATTGTACAGCCAATACAAAGAGGAGTGTGCCAAAAATGGAAGAACACCGATTGGCCATACCAAGTTTTATGAAGGTCTTGAAGCTGGAAATTTCCAACAAATGGTTGAAATGGCCGGACTGTGCAACATATGCACTGAATATGGAGCGAAAAATTTTGAAAACTTGAACAAAATTCTGCACACTATTGAAGAATGTGACCTGCTATTATGCAAAACAATTGATTTACAAAAGAGAGTAAAGAGTTTTAGAGGTTACCTCATAGCAGATTTTCCAAAAAATCTACAGCAACATGATGAATGTGCAACACACTGCATGGCTTGGTACTTGTCTGCTGGGTCATCAGAATGTACCAGTCACCCAAATACCTGCAATAACTGCAATGAAAGATGGGCCATTTTCAATGATATAAATGAAATCATAAACAAACTTGAGGGCAATGAGGAACTAAAAACACAACTCAAAGGAGATCTTGATAAAATTAAATGCAACTTATCACAGTACATTTCCCATCTTATTCGATCTGTGTATCAAAGGCGACAATGTCAACTGGATGTCCAAACTTTACAGTCTGGAGAAGTGGTTGTTGTTGTAGACTATATGATGAAATTGTTGTTTCAAAAGTTGTATGAGCCACAGAGCGACTGGTTTGGCAAGAAAGGGGTATCATTGCATGGTGCAATGTTTATTTATAGAGATGTGTCATCAGAGGGTCAAATTATGACTGAATACCATGACTATTACTCTGAAGATGATTGCCAGAATTGGTTTTTTTCTGCCAGCTGCATAGAAGAAAGTCTTAGAAACTTTAAAGCCATGCACCCAGACATAGAAAATCTGAAGATCTGGTCTGATAACGGCCCTCATTATAAAAATATGTCCCTTGTCCTTTGGCTATGTAATTTGAAGAAACTCACAAACATTGAGCTAAAGGAGTACAACAACTTTGAGCCACAAGAGGGTAAAACAAAATTAGATAGCCATTATGCAACCTTAAAATTTGCTTTTAAAAGTTACCTCAAAGAAAAAAATGACATGACATCTGCTGAAGACATTTCAACTGCAGCAAAAGGAAGACTAAGGGGCACTCATGTAAACCAAGTCAACATAGACAGAAATGAAGAGCCCCATTCTGCCACAACCTGGACTGGAATCAGCCAGTACTTTTTTTTTCAATACATTTACAACTGTAATGGGGACTTCAAAGAAATTGTTGCCCAAGAGCAAAAGGGTTTTGGCACAAAAACCAAACTTTCTGCATCTGAAGTATTACAACTACAGAAAAAAACATGTTTTGTTGGAACTGGAGTTACATCCAAATTTCTAGTATCCCAAGCTTCAGATGTGGAAGCATTGCCTGAGAAGAAAAAAATAAGTATTACAAAAACAACGGAAACAAAAACAACAGAAACAAAACCAAGTGAGAACTCAGAGCCACTTCTGCAAGTTTGCCATAAATGCAACAAACATTTCCTCCGACCAGGAAACATTGAAAGACACCAGGGAAGTAAAACTTGCAAAAGGCAAAAAAATGAACAGGGAGAAAATGTTGTGCTTGCCACTTCAATCAAGCGTGCAAAGCAATTGCAAGACATTTATGTTGAAAAAGAAAAATCAAAACTTGACAATGAAGTTGCAGCCCAAGCTGTTTGGGCTAATCAAATAAAAGGAAGTGCATTAAAGAGCCAGCAACCAAAAAAACCTAATGTACGGTTCAATGAAAATCAAATAGCTATTATGGTGGATTGCTACAACCAAGGCAAAGACAAGGGAAAACGCTTCACACCAAAACAATGTCAGGCTGTGATGAGAAACCATCCTAATGTTTCCTCTACTGAAGTTTTAACAGAGAATCAAATAAGATCATTTTGGAGCCGATATCATAGAAACAAAAACAACAAATAAGATGAATAGTAAATTAGGTCAGCAAAAGTTGAGTTTGATTTTCTGACCAGTATAGGAGAACAGACTTTGGCTAAAATGCTTATTGAATATTCAGACCTTATGATACCAACCTTTGTAAAGAAAACACTAGTCACTAATTACAATTCAAAACCAGGTTAAACTAAAATAATGTCATGCAATTGATCATGACTTTGGTGTTTCGAACTAAATTGTTTTTTCAGTAGTCGCAAAAATTATGAAACAGCTTGAAACGAAAACACTTGGACAGAAAATCAAATAAACTTTTGCTAGACAATATTTATAACATAATTAGAAGAAGTTTTTATATCCTAAAAAGATTACAACCTAAACAAACTCAAAACAAACAAACATTTTGTCTAAAAAATAAGAACAAGAGTAATAACAGACCGCGACTGAAAATAAATTTCATTTAAAATTTGAATGATGAAAATACTATTTAGCTAAAAGTAAAATAACAATATTTGTATCGAAGCAATTCACGATAATTTCTTATCAAAAGTTAAAACACAAAGAAACGTGAAAAAGCAAATTTTAGATTAAATATTTTTTGTTTCAAAAAATGCCGACGCATCCAATGAAACGAAAATACAAATATATAATTTAATAACGATCACGTCTTTAAGAAACTGGGAACATTTAAGATGAAATAAAATTTCAATTTCTTAAGAAAATTGGGGTATAAGATACACTAAAAGAAGCAAAAATGTGAAATATTTTTGGAACTGACACAACTGCTTGTCTGACGTGCGAAAAAGCGAGTCGCTCGAGTCTGCAGTTGGATAACATGAAATGTACACAATTATTGTTTATTAGAATTCCACTAACTTCGAAGGTCAAACTTTGCATTCAAACAGTCAACTTTTGGAGAGCTCAGAATCACGCGGTGTCAACTTTTTTTTCCAAAGTTTTAAACTTTTTTAAAAATCAATAAATTATGACTAAACTGACCTTGAAATAAACTTGGAACAAGAGAAATATTCAAACTTTTCATGCGTGTTTTGAATTTGACTTTGCACTCACGGCACGCAAAATATCCAAGACTAGTTACGCATAAAATGTAGATGTGTCTCATGCACTACATGTTGTATAACAGTGCAAACGAAATTTGTTTTCCAACATTTTAATTGTTTAGGAGTGCAACGACGGCCATTATGGTCAATGAATCAATACAACATCAAAGATACAGAGCAAATCATGATCCTGTTTGCGTCAAAAGGCTGACCTCCAAACAAAGCCACCTACTGATATACTATCAAACCAAGTTTTTGCGGTGTCACTCTCAGTATAAAGAAAGTATTGTTCTTTTGACTAACAGACAATTCCTTTTTACCTGAAAGTGTAATTTTTCTGGAACAAAACCGGAAACGCCTTCAAAATCACGACAATTTTTCAGTTACAGATTTAAGATGAACTCAGCAGCCAGTATCGAGCAGCACAAAACTTGTTGAGGAAAGAGCGGTCCATCAGTAAAAGTGCAATGAAATCTAAGATGCCAATGAAAATCATTGTACTTGTAGACCATAATTCTTTGAATATAAAGTGCAAGTAAATATTTGGCTTTCTCAATTGTGACTGGGATTGTGACCATCTCGAAAGCACGTGGCGTCCAAGTAAAACCTGAAGTGGTTGTAGAAACAGCAGCGATCTTAAAAAGATGAATGTAGAAACATCGGTTTAACCTGTTGAATATCAAATCATAGAAAAGCTTAAAATGATAGAATAACAGTTTGGAAGAAAATATTACTTACCGCTTTCTATATCTGCCATCATTTCCAATCCGCAGATGCGGAGAGATGCATAATCGATTTCGTTCGTCCCCCGAGAGTTGAAAATACCCGCCGCTTGCTGTCATCCGTGAACATATTCAATTGATCCCCAATCAGAACGTTTTTAGGACACGTAACACTTCCGCCTTTGAGAATTACGGCTTGCTAAACCAGAGAACCCAAACGCGATCTTTCTCCAAAGTTCCACCATAAAAACCCACATTCGCTCAACTCGAAATAATCGAAAGCTCAACCTCATGGCCAATTTCGCGCTTAGAATCATGGGATATTGTTGACCAGTCTTACTCGATTTTTGAGCGGATCGCGTCTTAAAACCAGTTCAAAAAATTTTAAACCAGTTTGAAAAATGTATTAAGTGGCTTGAAAATTTCAAACCATGAGTTAAATTTAAACCTATAACATGGACATTCAAATGAGTGATCAGATAATGATAAAAACATGTAAACCTGTACAAATTACAATTTTTACTGCTTTTTGTGAACTTTAGTAAATTAACCAAAAGTTATGATGTTGAATAGATTCAGGGACTGAGGGTACCTGTAAAAGGGTGACCAGAATGCAAAATGATTTCATTATTCTACCAAATATTTCTTTATGTGATCCACCACAGCTAGCTGTTGAAATAAGACCACGATCTTTTATCTGGGACCCCTTTACCACCCTGTTATAACTTATATATGGACCCAGAATTCAGTTAATAAGAGGCATGGTTAATTTATCAATTTGTTGCTGTCCAGGTGCCGTGATTGTTGGCTCTGTTGATGGGAATAGGATCTGGGGTAAAGAATTGAAAGGAATTCAGCTGTCAAATGTCGAATGGTCCCCTGATGGAAAGAATATAATATTTGGGGTTACCAATGGAGAGGTGCAGATTTTTGACAGCCAAGGCAACTTCTGTGTAAGTGCATAAGTAAATATATTACTTGAAAATTAAATAGCTGTTAATTATAATTATTTAATAGTTTATGTCTTTATTTTGTATTGTAATTATTGATTTTCTCTAGTTTTATAATTACTCCTATTTACTTGACTGGTGTTTCGTTTTATATAAATGTTCTGTCATTGCTGCCCCAATCATTGGAGAAAGACCTCGAGTCCTACTATTTTTTCTCCATGGAACCAGACTGGGTCCCAGAATGTTAGTGAATAAATAAAATGAAATAAAATTACATTATACATGACTTATATGTAGCTTTGAGTATAATTATCATTTTGATAATTTATAATAACAATATTAATAATGACAATAATAATAATAATAATAATAATATAATGATATTGCTAATAATAATAGTTAATCAGATTTAATAGTTACTGTTAGGATTGTGAGCCTTAGCAAAATCAGTGACTATTAAATCAATTATCTTATTTTGCAGACAAAGATGACAGTATATTGCCTAACAAATGTGACAGGAGCAGTAAAAATTGCAGGAATTGATTGGTAAGTTTCATCTGGTGCTATAATTATAGTGCAGTAAAACCTTGTTATAAAATGATAATCTTGTGCCAAAAATATTTGTCTTATTATCAGGGTGGCCAATATGTCAATAAATAATTGTGTTTGCTTTATTGGACAGTGCTCAGTAGTATTGTCATAAAAAGGAATTTTTTTGTTTACTGAGTTATTTGCAATGTTCAACAAGACTTTTATTTGTGCATAGCTTAACATTTGCTCTTCATATCTTGAACTTACAAAAGATAATATTTGTCCATCCCTTCATTTATTGAGATACTTGCATGATCAACAACATTTGTTCATATACAGTATATATATACTTAAGTTTTCATGAATACTTTGACTGAGTTACTTAGAACAATCTGCTTTGGAAAATAAATAAATTTTTTGCCTTAGTTGCTAAATATACATGGCTAGTGGACTATAGCAAACAGTGTCTGTTAATAATTAATAATTTATGAAATAATTTATGATGATCATGTTCTAAATCCCTGGTTTCTCTGCCATCAGGTACAATGGAAGTGAGGGCTATATCGAGCCATATTGCCCCTGTCTGTGTGTTTGCTTTGATAACGGTAGAATGCAGATTGGAAGACATGAATTGGATGAGAGTAAGTTTTTGGTAGAATGAAAGATAACTAATAAGTACGTAATATTTCCAAGTGATTTAAATTCTGGTATTTACTGACTAAATATTAGCGTGGAACCTTGGTTAAAGTTTCTTCTATATGGTTACAAACAAAATGATAATTTACAGTACAGTATTTACTATTACAGATTACATTTACTTATTACATTTTATATAATAACCCAAGTTATTCTCCCATTTTGATTGGTTCTCGCCTGTGATCTGTTAGAGGACAGATGCACGCTTGACGTCATCATTACAATTTTTTTTATTTTTTT
>JAOCNB020058640.1:0-12824 GCA_026546465.2 Palythoa caribaeorum | reverse complement strand
GTTTAGAAAGAACTGTTATCAGTTTTAAAATTGACACAAGACAAGAGAAGAGAGAAGCACAATTATGAGGAAGTCTGTGTCAAATGTTCCAGTTTAGCACATGGAGCAGGAAACAGGTGAAAGAAAAAAGTTTAGCGAATCTTGAAATGTTCCTTATTAAAACAATAATTTTTAATGAAAAGGATGTGCCTTGTATCTTTATAGTCTTTGCTACAACTGCAGATTAAAGACTTATATTGAAAATATTACGTGAAATAACAAATACACACCGTAGCTGATATTTATGATGAGATTAACTGTTCTGTTTATAGGATGGCTTTAAATGTTGGCCCAAGTCGGGTAAGTTAAATACATGATATGAGTTTAATCATGCAACCATTTTCAATTTGATCCATTCATCTGTTCGTCTGACCTGCTAGCCATTATATCATCTCGCAATTTTCAATTCTTAAAAGAGTGAGTATTCTTATTATTTCAGTAAAAATCTCTGGAGAATAAACACAAAACTACAATAATTTTTGATAAACCGGCAAAGTTTTAATTTCTTCAAGCAATAAATGTTGATGATAAACAGTTTCCGCGTGCATATGTGCTCGGCAATCTGTTAAGCGCATGAAACTTGTTTAAATTAATGATTCAAATATTTTTTTTCTCCCATTCGAAAATTTTTACACCATGTTTTGCCTTTCTTTTATCTGGAATCGTTTTTGTTAATTAGAAGCTTAAAATCTTCAGGCACTAATAACCCAAGTTATTCTCCCATTTTGATTGATTCTCGCCTATGATCTATTAACATCACCATTGCAAAGTTTTTAATTTTTTATTATATAAAACATAGTCCCATGTTTTATGCGTCTGTTCAGTAACAGATCACAGAGGATGTCAAACTATGGTAAGAACATCGGTGACATACTCGGCTATCGAATCGTGTGCTACTTTTTTTGTTCTTACCACAATTTGACGTCAACTGTGATTATAATAGATAGTCATAAGAAAAAAGTTTAAAACGATTAAATGCTTTCGCCGTTCTATGGCATTAACAGAGGTATAAAAGAATGTCATTCTTTCATTGATACCAAGCCTCTAAGAATAGACGCCGTTCTAAATTTAACTCATTTGCCATAATGCTTTAGTCTTCAAAACAGATGTTTTGTCTTCTAAACTAAGTGCGTTGCGCGTTTAATTTTGGAGAGATTTCTGTTTTTTTGTGCTTAGTGATCTTGTCGTTTCTCCCGAGAAGAGCTCGAAACATTTAAAGTTTAGAAACTTTTTAAAATCAGAGAGAAACACATTTTTATATCAAATAATAAAAGCTAAGCTAACAAAATCCATTTACGAGCCCAAGTGGCCCATTGAAGTCTCCATTTTCTGGAGCGTTAAAAGCATGAGACTGAGTCATTGACTCTCCCTGGACGGGACACTTATCCATCGCAGTCCACAGCAAAAGCTGCTACTGATTTTACCGAACTTGGGAGAATGGAAAGCCGGTTGAGTCAACTTTGGCGGGAAAGAAGGTCACAAAAATGCTCAACACTCGGCTGAGCCGGGGTTTGAACCCGGGACCTTGTGGTAAGAAGGCAGAGGTCTTACCACTGCGCCAACCACGCCGCCGTTAAATAATATAAAAGTTCATGTATATTCCTGAGAACTCGATCTAGCTATTTCGCCTGACAACACTGATTTAAATCATTACTACTGTGCAAAGGCAGCAGTAAATACATGCTACGGATTCGTTGGAAAGTATAAAAAACTAACAAAAGAATTGTTTTTGGATGTAAATGGCTTTATAATTTCAAACAGATATCAATGACTGCTCTTCAAACCCGTGTAAGAATGGAGGAACCTGCACTGATGGAGTTCATTCCTACAAGTGTGCTTGCAAAAAGGGTTACAGTGGAACAAAATGTGAAACAGGTAAGATATTTTCATTCACTTATAGTTATTGTTGAATATTTGATTTAATGCAAAGTAAAGTGTAAAGTGTAGTTCAGAATCATTACAACTTCATTTCAACAGATATCGATGACTGCACTCCAAACCCGTGTCAGAATGAAGGAATCTGCACTGATAAAGTTGATTCCTACATGTGTAATTGTAAACAGGACTACATTGGAACAAAATGTGAAACAAGAAGTAAGTAATCTTAATTTACCGGCTGGTGTAATCTAAAAAGGGGGAACACGTATTAATTCTTTAGTCTTTTTCTTAACTTGCAATTGGAATTCAAGAAAACTGGATCTCTACGTATATATCCTCAACTATTCTTTTTGCTTTAGCATCCTTTTCTTCCGCCTTCTAGTTAGCATAATTTCTGGCCGGCCTTCACTCAGGGTCTTAATAAAGGTGTGGCCTTTACTCTTACATCTTCAAATGTTTAGACTTTCGCTCCTTTTGGGACAAGAACGTCCATCCAGTCTCTCGAACCTCTATCCAGGGAGTAAAATAACTCACAACATTTGTGGAAAGCGAATTGGGTAGTCCGGATATTGTGGCGTGTCAGTTGACGGAATATCTTAATATCTCAGACTGAAGTTTATGGTAAGCTGCTTGTACCACTCTGGCAGTGAGTTCTCAAGCTTTTGAAGTTGAATAAATTGTAAACCATTTCCAAAAAGGCCTGACTTGGAACATTGGTATAGCTAGGTATGTTCCAGTATATCCTCACTGGGGGTAGTGTACTGTGTGTTCAAAGATTATTTGAATGTTATTTATATTATACTTTAGTATGTTCAATTGCACCCTTACTGGGGTAGTGTACGGTGTATTGATAGCTTACAAGAATGTTATGTAAATTATACTCCAGCATGTTCCAGTACATCCGCACTGGGGGTAGTGTACTGTGTGTTCAAAGATCACAAGAATGTTATATATATATATTATACTACAGTGTGTTCCAGTGCACCTTCACCGGCGGTAGTGTACAGTGTGTTCATAGCTCACAAGAATGTTATATATATTATACTTCAGCATGTTCCAGTGCACCCTCACTGGGGATATAGTGTACAGTGTGTTCATAGCTCACAAGAAAGTTATATACATTATACTACAGTATGTTCCAGTACACCCTCACTGGAAAACTATTTTTGGTTTGTGTCGTGGCAACCCAAGGAGAACGTGGCTGTGGATTTAGTAAATGGACTACACGATACAAGATCAGCCTGTCTGTGGACAACTCAACGTGGAATGTTTCCCAATCGAGCGGTTCGGATAAAGTGAGTAACTGAAACATTCAAAGCGGGTTGTTTGTTAAAAATTGGAAGAGGAATTATTAGTTTTTAGCGGCCCAGTGTGGATATGAAATCCTATAAGATTGGTTGAGTGTCTGCCTTTGTTTTAAATGTTTCTTTTGTTTACTTAAAGCCATCTTTAACGCTATAACTTATTCATTTGTTTTTATTGGCTGACAGAATAACGAATTTTGGTATTACTGATTCACTAAGTCGGTGTTTCACTAAAGTTGAATTTAGTAAACGGCAGTTTTGAGTGCCAAAACTTTAGAAATGACCACAATTTATTGTGATTTGGCCGTTTTCTGGGTGCCTGAGCTCATCATAAAGGACAAAGAAGGGTTAAACCTTGTCAATATCGAAGAACTGTATATTGGCACTGTGAATTTGGCCAATTTGTTGGCATGCTCATTTCGATCGGCTAACAATTTGTCATTCATGGAAAAGGGACCTTTGTAGCAAATGCGCTTGGTCTCACCAGCTGTACTCTGCATTTTGCAAGTTTGACAAAGAGAAAAAACATCTGGATGCTTTTTTTTGCAGATTACTAGCGTGGTCTGAGACTTGAAGAAGACTCTCCGATGTGAAAATATTAGGATTTTCCCATTTTAAATTGATCAGAGTATGTCGGTCATGGTCACATGATGGGTTGTTATGTATCATCATAAATGCATGCTATACCCAGTCTCCCATTATTTATTTTTGGTGAAAATAGAGTTTTAAAACACCCACCCCTTCTGCCTCAAAGGCCTTATCTTTCTATATTTCTTTTGTCCCATAACACCTTAAAAGAATTAACAACTAAAAATCGAGTTTTCCCGCTTATATTGTGGATTAAAAGGTCAGTTAGAAACGTTTATTACATAGATATGAGTGTTTTACTGTAAAATACACCACTCCTAGATTTCATACGAAACACATCCCGGATACAAGTGATATATTTTCCATATCCTCACAAGTGAAGATATCGCTGACGTCATTCCTTTGTTTTTTCCGAAAATTACTTAAAAACCGATTTTAAAGTACTTCCGAAATTTTCCGAAATTGTTTGAAAGTAACCGAAGATTTGCAATCACTGCCGATAACTTCCAAAAATTTTTAAAATCTACAAACGCATAAGAAACAGTTTTTAAATATTTACGAAGCTTTCCATAGATTTTCGGAAACTGTTAAATAGTTCCAATGATTTCCTGAGATTTTCCGAAGACGTAGACATCGCTCAACTGTGAAGATTTTATGTAATAAAAAGAAAACAACATGGCCCCTTGGATATATGTATATGATAAAAGAAAGTTTACACATTGGCTTTAACATACGAAGTTTATTTTCTCGTGGAAAAGGCTGAGCTCACTGGAAGATATTTTCCACTCGAAGATAAACTTCATTTGTTCGCGCCACCGTGTAAACCCTCTCTTTATATTTCTTTTAAAAAAACTGTAAATAATTCAGGAACGTACCTGTCCACAGCCCAGGTTATTCAGTACTTGTTTGTTGAAACGTGTTTTAGATATTCGATGGAAACACTGATTGCTGTACAGTTGTGAAGAACTTTCTTCCCGAACCAACAAAAGCGCGCTACATCAGGTTTATTCCCACCGCATACAAAGGAAGGCCTGTTCTGAGAGTTGACGTCTTGGGATGGAGTGTTTGAGAACGTCAAGAAGGAATGGTGAACGAGGTCTTACAATCTGCAAACTAGAAGATTCATACACAGACTTAAGTTAGAACGCTGAAAAAGGATACATAACGACAAAATCTAATAACTTATAATGGAGTAAATACTGGTATTCATAGGGTCTTGTATGCCTCATCGCTCGAGGTCCATGCTGGGTAACAAACCCAAGCCGTCAGGCAAACAGCACATATCAATAATTGGGATTTGACTTTGATTTGAAGTCTATTATCGTTGCTAAAGTTAAAATGCAAATATGATTAGTAAGGATTTTAAAACGAAAATTTGTAAAGTTATTCATGATGTTAAAATAAATTTTTACAGCGTCTTTGCTGCTATATACTCGTGCGGGTAGGCAACGAGTGAAGGAATGGGCTTCGCTTTTATTTTTTTTGTGTCAGAATTTTCCCTGAATATGCGTTGTGGGAAAGATTTTAGCACGTGTTTCATTTAAGATTTCGAGATGGTAGCGAGGCCAGTGACTATGAACAGAGCCTAATTTTGTTTTGTACACGCACTAGTTGCAACCTATTATGGCTTTGAATTTCTTCAAAACTTGACCTGTGTCTATTTAGCTGTGTTATTTGCGTTTGCAAGCACCGTGTTATTGTTTCAGAAGGAAAATCTGATCAATACGGCCATCGCCACTCCCGCGACATGTATAAAAGACAATGGTCAAGTATCATTTTAGAGCTGTCGGCTCCTGTTTCTAACTTTTGTATTGGTTAAGAACTGCCTTTTTGAAGAATTTCCGGATCCCGCTTAGATGAAAGAGTGGATTGTTTTCGTATAATTTATAACTGCAGCAGAAAGTTTAGGTTGAATAGACTCAGCTATGGCATCGTTTTGAACAGCAACCGGCTGATGGTGTCGGCGAAAGGACAAAACTCGCCCAAACTAAAACGACACTAATAAGGCTGCAGCAAAAAAGCCCCTAAAAAAATCATTTCCATTGTGTTTTAACCCTTCAACTGCTGAAGGCCGTGCCCGGCAATTTCTGGGAGCAATACGGCGGCCTGAGGTTTACTTTCGATTCAAAATCAAAACATGTATGTACAGTAAAATTTGAAGGACTAAAGAGTGGACGAAACACAGCTACAAAAATCAATAGTACGAAAGCTAATTAATTACTCTTTAATTTCAAAGTTTCTTGGTTCAAAATATGACGTTAAAGTACTTTGTGCAAATCAAATTAATTTGTAAAACATTTCAAGTTTTCCGCCATTTTGTGTAAGCCGCAAGCGATATATAGATAATTTACCTGAAAATAAACGTTTTCAAAGAAAACCATATTAATTTCTCAAAATGGGAATTAAATAAAAAATATCAGTCTTTAAACTCGAGTTTTATTGTTCCAGTAACAAGAAATAATGTTAAAAGCAATTTTTTATTTGCGCGTGTATCTTCACGAAATCTTGAACGCGCTTTATATCATGCAGTTGAAAGTTTTCTTCATCATGAAATATATACATTTACTGCGGAACTTGATCTGACGGCGCCGATATGTATTCGATTTTAATAGATGGGGCATCTCTTTGGCATTCAGAAATGTGATTTTTTCCTGGAGTGAGAGTGGACTTTACTTCATAGTCTACTGAAGTGCTGAAAACTAAAACATTAGAGTTTATTTCCATTTCATTCTAAAGTCTTTGTTCCAGTCAAACCGGACGTTCTTTTGATGACAAGCTTGCCAACTTCAGCCGCAACATTGGTATTTTGATTGATAGATTGGGCGCTCCGCGGTCCGTCGGCTATCATATCCAACGCGCGTTCGTGGAATAATTAGTAAATATTCTATATGATCAACACAACCAAATTGATTAGACAAGGCGACAAAGTCAGTTGGTGGAAAAAACTGAAGGGAGATTTGGATAGGAAAAAGTTTGAGGACGGAAGCCAAACCTCGGCTCCTGATAGATTAAAGGTGTAGTTTTGGTTAGCATCCGTCCATAAAATATCATTTCGAAAAAAAACATCTCTAAAATTCACTAAACCAAAATTTCTCTAAAAACAGGTTTTTCCCATCAGCTTTTCCGCCACTATAAAACCTCCTCGAAAACTGATCTGGAAAAATTTGCGAGTTCTTCTTATTTACCAATTTATGTAACGAGTTAAGGAAATTGGAAATTTCTAAAAATTCCTGTTTTTGTTTGTGCCATTCAGGCCTAAAAATTTTAAAATTATTAAAAAATTGTAAAAACTTGTAAAAACTTTGATATAAAAACCTGCTAAAACGTTTTCGGAGATACTCTCCTTCCTCAGTATTCATCATTCAATATGACTGAGCCAAAATGTCTCGAAAACTGCCAAAAATGACGTGTTTAACCAGAATATCGCCTTAAAATGTAAACTGATTGGTCAATAAAGGGCCTAGGAAAACGCTATGCTATTATTCTCACACATGCATCTGTTCTTTTCTAGACTTTTAACACAAGGTGAGCCTTGTCTAAAGTAGTTGTATTTTTCTCACTTTAAAGTTTAGTACTATTTTTACTAATTTTATAATATTCAGCATGATCAACACAAGTGAATTGTGTATATAAGCCAGCAATAAGGTTTAAAGGCGCGCATGCGTTAGAACTACTTAAAAGATGTAAACTGATTGGTCAACAAAGTGCCTAGGAGAACGCTATGCTATTATAATCACGAATGCATCTGTTCTTTTCTAAACTTTATATTTAACACCAGGTGCGTGAGGTTTAGCTTCATTTGAACTAGAAGGACAGAGCCGTCGACCGTCTTCATCATCAGTTCTACTGACTTTTTTAAACACTAAACGTGAGTTAAGACTTTCTAAAAGTTGTCAGATTTTGGAATCAGAAAATGAAGCATTTTGTTTCAAGTAGCCGATAACAGAGTTTTGTTGTCGGATAATTTACCAAGACGATTAGGGAAAAATAGAGTTCAGAATGAGCCAATCAGATTTGAGGAAATTGTAAATATCATAATAATGCTAGTAAAATTCTTTTGTAGTCATTTTAAAAATACCAGGCGCACGTTGGTTTTATTTTAATAAAAGGAAGAAGAAAAATGCCGTGGATCTCTTCATACATTTTGCTAACGTTTTTCATCAACACTTTTGCTGTTTTTATAAACCACTAAGTTACTTTTTGCAATTAAAGAATAAACCTTTTTGGTGTCAAAAGCACTAAGACGAACTTGGTTTACTATTACTGGTACACACCGAAACGCCTGCTGAACTGGATTAACAGAAATCGTGATCAAGATTCTCCGATACTGAAAGAAAGCTGTTAGTAAGTACAGCCATTCTGCATTATCGTTTTATTGTTGTTGTTAAGAAGATGTGTTATGGAATTGATCAAAAGGTATGCTACCAATGTAGTAACATAAGCGGACAATTTGGAAATTTTCATAGCATATAACTACGCGAGCAATGTCAAGGTAATGTGAAAAGCTGTTGGCGAAATGAGACGAAGAAAATAAGTAAAGCCGAAGTAAAGCAATATTTTAAAAAAACTTTTATCCAGAGATCGTTTTTATACAATTTGTAATGCTTCAGTTTACGCGAACAGCCCGTTTACAATAGTCTGAACAATCACGCGAACATTTGCAAGTCAAAAATGGGTCGAGTGAAACTGGCTGGAAATAAATAATCTTGTCATTAAAAGTTTCAAAACTTAGAAAACTTCGATAAAACTTAATACGCCACAAAGCCCGAAAAAATTATAATAATGGCCATTAGAGGACACAAACGGAGATCTAAAAATAGTTAGTCCCTTTTTTAAATACATTTGGCAATCCAAGCAACTACAATTGATACGACAAAATGTCAAATACACACTTTTTGTAGAAGAACAACTTTACAAGAACAACGAGGCTTAAATTTGCCAAAATCTAAGAACAATTTAAGAACAAGCTCAGGCTGAGGCTTGATAACTAGGAAAGTTTTTGTGATATAAAATTGACTAAAACTGAGCGATACGACATAAAACATAAAAAGATTCACTGTAAAGACTGCTCAACAAACAATGAAAGTAGTTCGCTTCTAAATTCAGCCGTCAATACATGTGTGGCGGAAGGCGTTTCATTTTCCAATACCTTGTTTTTCTTCAATAAAATCCGCACACAGAAATAAGAGCAAATTAAGAACAAATTGTCGCTGAAATCGCCAAAAAAATAAGAACATCGAGTCTCGGGAAAATTTACTGGTTCTTATATAAAAAAAACCCGTGTAATTGCTACTTTTTGACAACACTCCGAAAAGACGGAAACACATAGTCCCACTATTTAGACGACACTGAAACTGGACTGTAAGGACCTAACAAAAGCTGGATCCGTCATCGAGACGGTTCGGAAAGAGTACGGGTCTTTTTACGGCTCTTCTTTGTGCAAGGTCCAAAGATATTCTAGACCGCAATAAGTTTGAAAAATAGGGTTTGGTCACAAAGATCTTTACGATTAGTATAGGTAATCGAACGGGGCCGAGTCCAATTTGGGAAAAACTCACCCGTCGTTTGGCCAAATTGAAGTTAATAGCCCGAGCATTTAGGCGAGGGCAATTCTTTCAATTTGGCCAAACGACAAGTGATTTTTTCCCAAATTGGACGAGCAGCCATTTGATTGCCTGTTAATAACATCGGGGAAAATTATTTTTGCATTTTAATCAACTTGTGAAATCAAACTTTCTGAAAGGAAAGTGTCGAGCGGGGAAGGTTTTGAACAATCAGGAAATTGCCGTGGGACAAAACAACAAGTATTAAACAGCAGTCAATGGAAAAGAAGGAAATCGATCACGAAACCCAGTTGCTATGGAAATTTTGTAATTGCACATGTGAAATTTCAAATTGGAGGGTAATTACAGATTAAATTGAGGTCCAAATTCATAGTATAATTTATCCCCTATGTTAATACAAAATTAATCTTACCACTAGAATTTTAACCAAAAAGACGTTTGAGGGGGTGTTCGCAAATTGTGAATATAAAGTGTCTACTTTACCATGAAAAATGTCATAAGGATTCTATTCATACTTTTCTGTAGTTTCGATTTCTCATATTACATTTAAGCCTGATATTAAGGCGTGCACTTTTATTTGATGGTTAAATTTTTCTTACTTATGTGAGCGGTTTTTATTGATGAAAAAAACAAATAAAACAAGGTATATATATTGGAAAATGAAACGCCTTACACATACATGTATTGCATTACTGAATTTAGAGGGGAATTACCTTCATTGTTTGTTGAGCAGTCTTTACAGTGAATCTTTTTATGCTGTATCGCTAAGTTTTAGTCAATTTTCTACCACAAAACCTTTCCTAGTTATCAAGCCCGAGCTTGTTCTTAAATTGTTCTTAATTTTGGCAAATTTGAGCCACGTTCTTATAAAAAAAATGCGTGTAAACCACAACTTTTGGATTTCCATTTGCCAAACGAACAGTTATTCCAAGAAATCCAGGTATTCTGAATAACGCGTAATCTTTTGCATTTCGCTTCAAAGGATTTGTTAAAAACAGATGTACGCCATTTTTACCTTCCAGATCAGTGCAGTGACGTCACTTCCGGATAATTCTGGCTATTCTGATACCAGTAGCAAAATGAATGGAAGAGCATTCCTGGTAATCTGGAATCAGAATAGCTGCCAATCAAATGAATATTTCAATAAATTCATGTATTCCTTTTCCGAAATAGTCCTAAACGAACACAGCTCCAAAGGGTTTAGATTAATTTTTACATTTCTTGTTTCAGTTTTCGAGGCTCCGGTAAATTTCGGTGATATGTAAAGCAAAATGAGAACCTCGGTATAAAGCAATTGCATTAAAATTTCTTTAAAAACTGGTGTCATGCTTGTCTTCCCTTTGGTTTCGCAAGCCGTCTATCTGGGCAATGGCGACATCATTTCTCTTTTCAAACAAGTCTCAGATGCTTAACTGGGTTCGCACACTTTTGCCTTTTTGAAACTTCATTACGTTTTCTATGACCTTTCTCGATTTTCCATAACCCAGTATTGTCCATTTTTCCTCAATATATCAAACATTTTCTCAATTTGCTCTTTTCCTGGTACGTTAACCAAGGTAATCAGTTGCAGTTCACAATTTAACTGCGATGTGTCTCAACAGTTCCGTGGAAAAACATGAACATTCACAAAAAAGGTGTACCATTTTGCGCAAGTACAAGATTTAAGTATATCTTTATTCTTAGCATTGTTTTCCGTCTAAATTCTTCCAATTATCCACGACTTTCCATGACCCCAAAAACAATTTCGTGACTTTCTAGGCCTGGAAAACCACATTCTAAAATTCCATGACTTTCCAGGTATTGCACGATCCGTACGAACCCCGTGTAACCAGTATTTTAGCCTTGATAAATAAAATCAGACTTTGTGACGTTTCGCAATGAAATTTGACGTCTTATCCTTTTCTTTAACTGGTTTATCTTCAGTCATTTTATCATTCCTTGATCTTGCAAACTTGCTCTTTAGCTTTGCAATAACTTTTCCTAACAGCCCGATCTCCTTTCGTGGGTCGGACGCTTCAAAACCACGAGTAGACAGATTGTGGAACGATCCAAATGCGATGGCAACGACAGTGCAGGCCAGGCAGATCACATTGTACGGCATACTGAAGTCAGGGGTGGCGATTGAGATCAACAAGGTTTCTGTATGGAGCCTGATGAAAATTTCCTTTTCAATATCGTCTGACGTCGCAGTTCTTAAACGAAAAACATATCAGTTATTGTGATGAATATTGTACCGCAGTTATAAATTTAGTACATCTACTCTATCAATTGATGATATGATACGATCTTCGCGGTTATAAACGCAATTAATTTAAGTAATTGCGAAAGAAAAGCCTGGAGAAAAAAAATTCAGGCTTCAGCGGGATTCGAACTTGTACCAGTGCAGTGCTCTACCAACTAAGCTATGAAGCCACATTGGTTGGTAGAGGTTCAATTCTAGTTTTGTACTGCGTTTATAAGCAACGAAGGCGGTGTGGTTGGAGCAGTGGTAAGATCTGTCTACCTTCCAGTGACAAGATCCTGGGTTCAAACCCTGGCTTAGCCGAGTGTTGAACATTTTTGACCTTTTCCGCCAAAGCTTACTCGGCATTCCATCCTCCCGAGGTCGGTAAAATGAGTACCAGCTTCTGCTAGGGGCTAACCTGCGATGGATTAGTGTCCTGTCCTGGGGGAGTCAATCACTCTCATTCGCTTAACACTACAGAAACTGGAGATAAGCACCGGCTCCAATGGGCCACCTAGGCTCGTAAAAGGATTTAGCTTATGTAGGAGTGTGCCTCTGTCGTCACTTTGCTTCCCTACCAACATTTAGCATTTGCGCTGCAAGTTATTTCAACCAATAAAATTGCCCCTTTAATGGAACCTAATTATACTTGCACAAAGAGTGTGGAAAGGGAAGAAGCCCTCCTACCTCCTATTCCCAGCACACCCGGAAGTTTTTCATCCCAAATCAGGGGACTATGCCATCTTTGCGCGCTGATGGTGAGTCAGAGACTTTATTAGATAAAGTAGAACTTGAAATAACATGTATTAAGGCAATTGACTAACCTCTTGGAAGGGAAGACTTTCAGGTCGATCAGAAGTGTAAGACTCCTCAGCCACGACACCAAACCCTTTAAACGATGTCGGGGGAGAAAGCTGCAGATGCACGATAAAAAGACATGGAAAGCAAATTTACTGGCAGCACTCTAATACTTATAAGAAATTAGCAAATAAACAAATATTAACAATGGCAGTAATAATATGAAATAGAAGTGATGATGACGTAAACGAAGACTTTAATCTTGGTGATAATAACAACGATGGGGATGATGATGATGATGATGTGATGATAACGATTGTCTGCGGAGTAAGTAACTGATTTTTCTGTTAATGAGAAGAAGAAGAAGAAGAAGAAGAAGAAGAAGAAGAAGGAGAAGGAGAAGGAGAAGGAGAAGGAGAAGGAGAAGGA
>JAOCNB020058559.1:0-12829 GCA_026546465.2 Palythoa caribaeorum | reverse complement strand
GTTCCGAGTAAAAATTAGCCGGGGCTTTCTATAATGACAACTTTTTTAGCCGCAGCTTAAATTTTTTAGCCATACCCTTAAAAAGTTAACTGAAACCCTGATGTATATAAATTATTTTAGTAAAAGCTGAACTTTTGAATTGAAATTTGCAACTTGTTATCAGAGTATAAACCAGGATTGATTTGATATTGTAAAGGATTGATTTGGTATTGTAAAGAAGGGGCAGTACTTTTTAAAGTAAGTACAGTAGTTATATAGATGGTTTTCACACAATCCCCAGAGACACCAAAGACAAAAGACAAAGTGGCCATGTTGGTATTCTAAACAAAAAAAAATCATCAATTATTTTGTTTAATGTCCACCAACGTGGCTGCTGTGACATCAGGTGAAAACCATCTATTGTTCTTAAAAAGTTTTAAAGTGTTAAATAGAAAACCTTTGCTATTTTATGCAGATAATCCCTGTGGACAAGCTTGTAAAAGGAAGGTTTCAAGATAATTTTGAGTTTTTACAGTGGTTCAAAAAGTTTTTCGATGCCAACTATAGTGGTCAAGAATATGATGCATTAGCAGCAAGACATGGCCAGTCAGATACTGATATACATGTCATCAAGAGGAAACCTGCTGGTATGGCATCAAATGGTGCAGCACCAACTGGTAAGTCGATGTTGGTGTATATTCAGCATGCAATAATTACAAAATTATATTTTTTTAAATTAAGTTGTGTAAGACTTCTCAGTGGTTTTTGTTTTCAGTTGTTGAGTCTTAAACCAAACTTATCAGTATCAACTGTGCACAGTGCTAGAAATTTTGTTTAAAATAAATTTGTTCCTGACAGGCCATTGAAATATTTCTTTACCAATTTATTATTTTCATTTGAATGATAAAAGGAAAGGAAAATATACTGTCACTTAGAACTACTGTTTACATGCATGACAAGACCATGTTCTGCTGGCCAATCAAAATTCAAGGTTTTAACAATCAAACTTCAAAGTTTACCCAAGCATGTCTACAACGTTTTGGTGCCACTTTGCTCACGGGAAGCAAAGCATAATTATGTAAATTGGATTGGATTGTTAAGATATCAGTTCTGGTGGCTTCCAGGTATGCAGGGGCCAGGAACTAAATCATCAATGGCAAGCAGAGCTCCAAGGAAACCTACACCTGCTAGGACATCAGCTCCGTCACGAGGAGGAAAGGCTGGTGGTGGAACGAGTGACAAGGACAATGTTATTGGTGATCTGTCATCACAGGTTTGCTTTGATTCTCAGATTCATCAGTGATTTTGAATTTCTGGTTCTAAAGAACAAAAATATCTCGTCCGTCATCCAAAAAATCTAAATAAAATTTAATATTCACAAATTAAAGGACAGATAAGGTCACTTGGAAAATACTTTGCTGCAAATTTGTTACACAATAAATTTTATTTGATACAACTTGTACCCTTTACAAAAGGAGGTAAACTTAATATCCCTTTGATTGAGTTTGTCATTTAATTTTTTGTCCATGTATAAGTCGAGGTCAGTTTTATAGGCAGATTTTCACGTCTCAAAACCTCTACTTATACACAAGCAAATATAGTTAACCAAGTTTTAATTCTGCAAATTTTATTCATATATCTTGGAATATTTTGTAAAAATATTGCATATGGACTGGCTCACTTATTTATAGTTTGTACTCCTTAAGTGTCAACAGTGATAATCAATGGTTTATTAGTCTCTTTTGCTTCTTACTTGTGAGATTGCAGGGTATGCAATTCCCGCTAAGCTTTTGATTCATCACAAAATATTAGCGCATAATTTCTGGTTTTACTATTTTAAGAACAAACACATGATCAAAGAAGCTCACACTGAGTAAGATCTCGCATAAGAAAAGCTCCAGACAGTAATGTATAATAAAATGTTACATCCTTCTACAGTCACTGAAGTTGACCACTTTTACTTTAGCTGTGAGTATAATATCACTGCCCTTACTTTTTGATTTACTCTGCAACTCACTTGCTTCAATGAGTATATTCTGCTGAATTAAAGTTTGTTTTAGAGCTAAACTTGGAGTTTCCACTGGGTTATATGTACCAAGATCACAGTTCAAACCTGTTGCTTTATGCAATGTTTTTTTACTTTGTGACATGTGGTTTCGGGCTTTGCTCCTTTCTCCTTGGTGCAGATATTGACATCTGAAAAGTATGAGTAAACATACTTTGAGATGAACAACTTTGTCCTTTGTTCATTTAAACTCCCATTTTCCACATAACATTTTCAAATACACAGTCACATGTTATGTTCCATTTCCCAAATTCTTTCACCTGGAATGTCACAGATGGCTTGTGTTGTTTCTATTTTAGTGTTTTGTCATACTTATTGGCTTTCTGTATTCTGAATTGTTTTTGGAATGATGAGTTCAACCCCCAGCCTGGGGTATTATGGTTTTGTTTTGGAGTCTGCCTTTCCTAAGAAACAAGTTCTGGCTATTCAGCGGTCTGGATATTTCTAGTTATATTGCACTATTCAGTGTATATTGCCTGATATTGCACCATTCAGTATAAATTATATGGCCTTATATTGCACTGTTCAGTGAATATTGCCTTATATTTAGCCTGTAATACGACAGTTCTGCACAATCATCGACAACACAAAGAATCCATGTTGAGTTCCTGAAGAATGTATGAGAAAGATAAAAATGAACACTTCAAGAGTAGATTCTTTTTTAACTTGCTCAAATTAATGTCTCTCAAATGGATGAAGGATGGATGTTGCAGCAACTGATGAGCTTAAAGGAGTATGAGAAATTGAGTAGCTTTCATTAAAGTTATTTCTCAGTAAAGACAGATGCAAATCGACGCTCAAAAGGTATGGTATGTTTAAAATGGTTTGGACTTGTTCTATCATAGAAACAATTAGAAACTAAATAAGTTTTATTTCTTCCGTAATACTTTATTTGAAACTGTGTCAAAGTTTGATCATAGTTTTATCTTATTTAGAATTTGTCGATTTGTAGAGTCAGATTTGAGCCTAAATCAGAGGGCTATTTAAATGAAAAAGAAATATTTTGGCAGTTTCCCTTAGCCTTGGGTTTTGCAAAACAGAAAGTAGTTTAATAATTATCATTATTTTCTTTTTTTTTAAATCCTCTAAGCATTAGCCTGTCAGGCACAAATACTGTATATATGCTTACCTCAGAATTATTCTGTGCTCTTTTCACAAAATAAAAGAAGTAGAAATTTTTAAATAAAATTTTAACACTGGTCAAAAGAAACATCTAATCTTAACACAGATGCACTTCGGAAACAAGTACGTACATGTAGTGTGCACCCAAACATCTTTAAAACTTCTTTTCCATAAGCAAACCATCTGTGACATCATGCATTTTACACACTGACACAGTCATAACCTCATTCAGATCAGTATTATTTCTTTCCATGGTAAACTCAGTAACTGCTGGTTTAAGTGTGGCATGATAACATAATATTTATCTTTTCTCATTCATTGCTGGCATCAACTGGATATAATATTATCTACTCATTTTTTTGAAATACATTCGCAAGTTGTTTCAGTTACTACATTACTCTTAATTCTGATGTTCAACCCTTCACCCTTTGTCCTCTACATGGATCAGGTATTTCACTGCTCAATATTTCTACAGTTCAGTGTCAGGCAGTTAATTCATATGACTGCATTGATAGCAAATTCCATATTGTTCATGTTAAAGGAAGTCAGAGTAATTTCTTAGCACACTCAGTTGTGCAAAAACACACAGATGCAATGAAACAGAAAAGAAGATTTATTGCTAATAATTTATTATTAGAACTCCACCATCCCCCTTTATTACTGACATCCATTTTAATATTATTTTGTCTGTATTCAGGTAGCCACACTGGCTGTGTTCTTGGCTTAAAAAACCAAAAGAATGTGTAATGCCAAACAAGGGTAGTAAGGCTAATTTGAATGAAGACAAGAGAATATTAAAATGGCTTCCACAGGGTAGCCACGGTCCTTGAAAATCCTGGAAAGGCCTGGAATTGGGGAAAAAAAAATTCAGGCCCTGGAAAGTCCTTAAATTTGGGTCACAGTCCTTGAAAATCCTGGAATGAGCCAAAAATCTCTTTCTTTACTTCCAAAATTAGTAAAATTAAGCTGTTTGTTAAAATATTTTTCATGTAACGTTGTAAAACCAAAACCATGACACCTGAAGGCTTGATTTTTATCAAGAAACAAATCTTCTAAAGCCTGTTAGTATTAATAGTATGTGTATTGTTGATCTGATTTTTTGAAAAAACATATAAAATATTCAAGGTTTTTTTTGTCAAGAAGGTCATGGATTTGCTTGAGAATATCCTGGAAAAGTCCTTGAATTTCACATTCAGTAAATAGTGGCAACTCTGCTTCCAGTTTCAAAAGAGGTTTATATTACTCAAAATAGAAGTAGGCATTGTTATGCAGGCGTTTCTCGTTTCCAAGGCTTGCTTAATGGAAGTATGCTGATTTGATTGATCAAAATCTGTTTTGTGTCTTTCAGGATAATCCTTGCAGTTCATTCCGATCCTCTCAGCATTTTCACATTATTCCTGTAATGTTTTAAAAAATGAATTGCATTATGGCGAATAAATGAACTTGTAAACAACTTTTGGTATGGTACTATGAACAAAAAGTACTTGACGTAACATGAAAATTAAAGGAATTATTTTATCAACAGAAAGGAAGAAATTAATTGGTAACCTTCGTTAAATTTAATTTAAACACTATAAAGTTTTCTTTAAGTTGGGTAAAGACCATGTTTTATTTAATACTACTTTTTACAAGACATGATATAAACAGCTATCTTTAAATACAGAAATAACCTTAAAAAGAATAAACTACGCAGACAGGAGTTTTAGTATTTCCTTTAGGTAAAAAAAAATAACTGTGTTACAAAAAGAAAATAGTTATATTGTTGAAGAGCTGTGTACTTGCTTTTCCATGCAGTAAATTATAGAATGAAATATTTATGTCAAAGCTTTTCGTAAAGTTAATGGCAGCGTGATTGGAGCAGTGGTAAGATCTCTGCCTTCTAACCACAAGTTCCCAGGTGCAATTCCCGGCTCAGCTGAGAGTTGAACATTTGTGTGACCTTTTCTGCCAAAGTGGACACAGCTTTCCATCCTCCCGAGGTCGGTAAAATGAGTACCAGCTTCTACTGGGGGCTAACCTGCGATGGATTAGTGCCCCGTTCAGGGAGAGTCAATGACTCTCATCCGCTTAACACTACAGAAACCGGGGATAAGAACCGACTCCAACGCTAATTATCTTGGTAACCACTACAATTTTTCATACAGATCATGCATTGTTGGGTCACGTGACAGCTACTCACGTGGTCACCTCACAAGCCGATTGCTCTCGTGCATGTCTATCTGACTTCAGGTGTCGTTCATATAACTATCGACACACCCGGACACCTGACAACACCTGCGAGCTCAACGACGCTGTGAGGGAGAAATATCGAAACAATTTTGTTGAGTCTACGAGCTACTCGTACTATGAAAGTTTTGGTAAGTAGAAAACAGAAAGCACATTTGAGTTGAAACAAGCATATTGCTTCTGGTCGTTTGAAACGTTTTAAGCTGATCACGGGCTAAGAGCGCTTGAAAGATAAAAGTTTTTTTAAAGGTTTCTGTGAAAGTTTGAAATATTGGACAAAAACATGCGCAATATGATACTTTTTGCTCGTAAAAGCAATGTACTTCAAGGACCACGCAAACGAAAGCAATAAGTCCCAACTTTGTTGGCAATCTTCTTAAAGAAGCGATGCATTCTTGTAGAGTAACCGGCAATGCGCGTGGACAGACGTGTGCAAAAGGCCAACATAGTTGTGAGCTACATGCAAAAGGGCGCAACATTGTTGCGCTACGCTTCGCCGGTCACAGAACAATTACAAACTATACGCAGCAAAAGCCATTATTGTTAGGTTTCCCTACAAACGGAGGCAAAATGTTGGACCAAACAATTAGTTTGTAATGCTGTTATAAACAATGTCATTAGGTAAATAGTTCATCATGTCAATAACACAAGATATTTTGAAACATTGACGTTAGGAGAGCCTTGCCCTGTCCTGTAAACCTCTACAGCTCAAGGGTAATGAGTAACTGGTCCCGATGACATTATGCTGTTTTCTCTCTCATTCAGCTATTCACAACTGGTTGAAAATAAACACCAAGGTAGTGTGTTTTGGTGCTAAAAACAAAGACTACGGCCTCGTGGTGATTCCCATAGGAGGTCCCGTCGCAGCCTTCAGACTTGAGCATCTCCATGGAAACGTGACCTGCGACACCTCGTTGGGAAAAGAGGCCCAGAGTAACTGGGGCTGTGGAACCTACCGTTTGAACTACCTGATGGTTTTCATCACAAGCTCAACTAATCAGGTCATCGCTCCACACAACCCAATTTGGATCGCAAATAATGGGGACTCATATACCCTTGACGGGTTCAACACCTTTTCCCCGAACGTTGTCCTGGAAGCAAGTCCAGAGTACAAAGTGGAAAAAGGCGAGCAGCTGAGAGTGTGGTATGGGCAGGATTTGAAAGACCATACGACAAACAATAATGGAGGTCGTGTTTGCGTGAATGTTTATGCCTTTTTTACAAACGGGCTTTAAACGTTTTTGTCTTGACGTGATGGGATTCATAGCTTTCAGTAAGTACGAACGGTCTGAATTTTATCGCATCTATCTTTTTTTGAATGAATGGAAAATGAAGACAACACTACATCGACGACACAAGCAACTACATCGATTATTCTGATAATAACGACTAAAACTAACAATTAATTCAGATCGTTATGGAAATATAAAAAAAAATCCTAATATAAACCTTTTTGTTAACTCCTCATCAAGCATTTTTTCAAGAGCATTTATACCTTTGCCAGGAAAATATATCTTTTTTGCTAAGTATATAGGTCTTTGATCTGAACACAAATTATTGATATAAATAAAAAAGATCAACGATATTAAAACAGAACCTTGAAGGACACCACATTTTATAATGTGGCGTGATGGGTGGTCTCATTAAGATTTAAGCCTGGTTCCCATATGATCCGTAGCGATCGGCAACGGCCTGCGGCATGGTCGGGGACCTTCTGTGATTGATGAGTCGCAGACACCACTCAAAGTGTTTCCATATGATCTGTAACGGTCGGCGACGGCCTGCGATCTTCCATGTCTTTTCTAATCTCGTGAACATTGTTTCTCCCACTTCCAGATCTTGTGCTATTGATACACTTTACTTGTATGTTGCTTTGTATCGTTTGGTGGCTTCTTCCACCGGGAGCCCCAACTTTGTGCTTATTTCTTTCCACGCATTTCTCTTCTTTAGTGGCACCTTATAGTCCTTGCAGCCTTTATCGTATATACAACGATAATTCTGAATACAATTCATTAAAGTTTCGTTGTCAACACCATCTATTTTTCTATTCGCTTCTACAAGATCCCTCTCACTTGAACCAGCCGCCATATTGTTTGATTTATGTTTGTTTCCAAAATAGCGGCAAACATCTCCATTCTCATTGGGCAGTTACTAGCACGTGATTTAATGGGAACAATTATATGTCAGCGATTGTCGCAGACCGTCCCAGACATACGTTCCTATTAAAATCTTTCTTTGTCTGCGTGGTCGGGAAAGTAGAATCAAGTCCAACTCTTCCGATCATTCAGATCGTGTGTAGCAGACAGTCCCAAACCGTCCCCAACAACCTTAGTGAGTGTTCCCATATGTTGGGAGCAAGACGCAGACTGCATCGCCGACCTCGTCGCCGACCATCGCCGATCGTTACAGATCACATGGGAACCAGGCTTTAAGACCGGTTTCCATATACCTTAACTGCACAGTCTGGGATTCGCCGGCGACATGTCCCAGTCATTACCCCGCACTGTCGGCCGTTCGGTCGCCGGCGCTTACGGTTATATGGAAACCAGCTTGTACAATTGGATATTTTCTCATTTCCATCTCAATGCCTTTTCTAATTTGTGCACCCTAGACATCCTTTAACAATTGGCAAAGAAAGAGCAAAAATATAAAACAAAGAAGTCATCGCGTTTTATAACCAGCTGACTCTACTTATTATGGATCAACAAAACTTAGCCCGTCAGTACGAAGCCCATGTAAAAATTTAAGTTTTTCTATTATAACTGATCTCTTATAACTAGTAACATTAAACTTAGCAAGCAATGGAGTTACCCTTTCTCGCTATTCAATGTAAACATTGGTTAAAAGACGACTTCGAAAGGCTTACGGATAGCTTGGTTATTACCTTTAACCCTTCTTGAAATCTCTTATACCTGGTATCGAATCCTGAGCACCGCATGTGGGCTGACGTTTGTCAATCTCAAATTAACTGACTTTCAAGAGTTTTTCTCCGGATACTCCGGTTTTCATCCCTCTTCAAAAATTAAGTTCGCTAAAAATTTTGAGAGCGTGCAGCGATTAAATGTTCGTATTTGCTGCCAATAGCCTTTTACTGGGACCGAAGTCTTAACGCGCTTAATCTAAAGAATCCCACTTACTTCCTATCCTGTTGTTTTTAGTTGAGTTTGATTTCTGATAATGATGTAACGATTAAAACGTACTAACAGCTAGACCGCGGCATGATTATTTGGCATGTGGCTTCGTTTACAAAGAATTTGCAGTTTAAATAGCAGAAGACAATTTTAAAGCTGACTTTAAAACAGTTTTAAATAAAGTGAAGTTGAAACTGATATGGAGGAGTTCGACAATAAAGGAATAGATGACACATTGTTTAAGGTTTGAATTAAGGCCTTTTGCAGCTAGGGGTTACATAGTATAAAATACAACACACTGGAGGGCAGAGGACGTGACAAGACTCCACTGCCAAATGTAAAACATAAAAAATATCACATTTTTCTAGTTTTAAAATTGTGTTTTGTTTTGTAGTCTTGTAGATTCTTTTGTCTTCCAGTCTGGCGTATCTTGTACCTCTAGCCGCAAAAGGCCTATTATTTCGTTTGACGTTTATAGTTTGTTCTTTAGCTTCGGCAATTAACTTCTCAACTCTTAATGAACGTATCATGTAGCCTTTGGTGTGACTATACTACAAGTTACAATAA
This sequence comes from Palythoa caribaeorum, assembly GCA_026546465.2. Lineage (NCBI taxonomy): Eukaryota > Metazoa > Cnidaria > Anthozoa > Zoantharia > Sphenopidae > Palythoa > Palythoa caribaeorum. The sequence goes on along the minus strand of JAOCNB020058559.1, from coordinate 3,739 downwards.
GCACGCGTGCTCTTGTAGACCTTGCAATTTAAATATTCTGAGGAATATCTCAGGAGCATCGTGTTTCTGCGACATCATATATTACAGTTACTACTCCAAAATGTCCTAGTTAAATTCTCGTGTGCTTACATCTTTCATCTGTAAAACACTCAACGACCTGGCTTAAATTCCCAGTTCCACGTGAAGTAAACCCCGCCACCCACATCTGATACCTTGAAAACCCTGCGAGGCCGGTTAGATCTTTACTTAGGGCTAGTAAATCCACTGATAATCGCTCCACTTGAGGTGAATAGACCGCCTTGTAAAATATTTGGTATCCAAGCAATGCTCCATTATGATGGTCACTGGGAACTGGTGTCCAGGTCAATTTGCATCTTGAACTTGAAACATTTTCTGACCTTACGGTCTCTGGTGGAGCACTGGGGACTAACAAAACAGCAGACAGTTAATTTTAAATTAATTTTTAGTGTTGGTTCAAAGATTACTTTTAACATTAAAGTTTTCAGGTTTTCACTTCGGGACCGACCGTTAAAAAAGTGATGGGCAAATTTTTAGCTTGCGTGATTTTTGGGCATTCTTGGTGTAAACCGTTTTGCTCTGCAACCATTTTTTTTCTTTGTTTCGTTTCTCAAATAATTGTTTTCTGCCTTTTTTACCCTTCCTCTTCCCCAGCCCCTACACCAAACAAGATATTTCTAATGGTCCATTCCAAATTTTAAGAAAAAGAACTCCTTTCTTCGAAAGCTGCATGGCGTTATTTCCTATTACTGAAATATTTGTTGACTTATCAACAAATTCAAATTATTTTCTGTAATTTTATCTCTTTCCTGAATTATAAACCACACCAAAACGAATAATCAGATATTTACTTTAACTTATTTGCTTTTAAGCAATCCTTATCAGCACTCGCGGGCTACGCTGTTGGGATAAATAATGTTAATTGAACTGAGTGCAGTGCAATTTGGTCTGAAATCAAAATCGATTTGAAATCACAGATATATTTCAGACAAAATTCGCATGACACGAAGTTCAATTACTATTTATTAATTATATCCATTTTGGAATAAGTTTTTTTAAATTGAAACTGAGAAAATAATGAATTGTGCTGGCTTGTCAAAACATTGTCAAAAAATTCATTAAAGTAACACTATGGCAATATTATCCAGGGTTCTGATTGGCTGTTATAAACTTTTCTATACTGTGAATATCTATCAAAAAATATGGATTAAAAGTTCCAAAGTGTGCGATTACATGCTCCAGACAATAGACCCTATCAAAAAATGGCGGCCATTTTAGTATTCATTTGTCCACATTCAAATCAGCCCTACTAGCCTCGTCCTTGTGTTAAACTTTCAAAATAATATGTTACTCTAAACGAGGCTGGTAAGGCTAATTTGAATGTAGACAAAAAATATTAAAATCGCCGCCATTTTTCGATAGGGTCTATGCGATTACAAGACTAATGCTCAAATTATATTGTGGGGAACCAATCAAATTACAGGAATCACCAGTAATTTCAAAACGGAATTAATTAAAAGTTAAATACAAGTATAACTACTTACGTACCGTCCTCGTCAGTCCGTTTACAAACCGGTTTACTAACAGGTCCATCCTGTATTGTGAAGACTAGAACTACAGAGCAGTAAGTAGTGTAGAATTTCAGGCTGTGAATCTCATGCATTAAATGTGTTGTGTTACGGACAGTAACGTTTCTGATCCAACTTCTATTCAACAAACCGCCATTACTTAAGAACTCATTTAATTTGCTTGAAGGAAAGTAGAAAATGCGATACCCTCGAATCAGTCCCCCAGTACGGTTAGCAGGACGATTCCAAGTAATTTTCAAGCTGGTTGAGCTTGTATTTAACATTTGTACATCATGAGGAGGAAGGTGAGGTGCTGTTAAAGAAAAGAAAACACAATTTAATTGGTTAACACGTGTTGGAAAAAAAAAATACAACAGCTTCCTGACAACAAATAAAAAAATAAAAAACTTGGATGTGGTGTAAAGTTTGACTCGCGCAAAGACATTCCTTTCAGCCATTCAAAATTTTTTATCCATAAATGCAACGACCTTTAACGTAAGTTCATGAAAGAAAAGTGCAATGGTCTTTAAGTCTATATTGAAACATTTGCTTTCATTTGCTTACCTATCTCGTCTGTTGTGATGTTAATCTTACTCTCAATACCATAACCTTCCAAGTTCAGTGCTCGCACTGCGCAACGATATTCCATATATGGTTGAAGGCCTGAAAGCTCTACTGACGTAATATATTTCAACTGTAAGGTTTTGTGAACGTCACCAGGAAGGTAGGAAGCGCAAACAACTTCATAACCTTGTAATATACCAAGATAGTCTTGCTCATCCAGATGACTCCAGCCAATGTAAACACTTGAGCTGCTCGTGTTGTGACCGTAGACCTCCAGCTGTTTGTGTGGAACTACAGATATTCAAAAAATATCATTGTTATCACTCTGACTCATCGAACTGATGAAGTACACTCGTTTATCTACAGAGAGAGCTACTCTAGATCTGATGTCTCTTAAGGCCCATGCAAACCGACATTGCCGGTTGGCCAACAACACGTAACATATTGTTGGGCCCAACATGTCGTGCCGTTTGCATGGAATAATGTTGGCACTTGTTGCGTGGAGCTTGATTTGAAGCCCGTCAAACTTTAATTTAGCGCAACAAGTCTCAACATTTGCCACGCAACAATTGCCAACAACTCTCAACATTGTTGGTCTAACAATGTTTGGACTTAGTTGGGTCCGTTTGCTTTGTACTTTAAAACAAAATATGAACAGAACAAATGCTGAAAAAATAGAATCCCCGAGCGAGAATCGAACACTCCACTAACCAATTTCAGATCTGATATTCTACCAGTGAGCTACCGGGGCAGCTACAGTGGATTCGAGGATTATGAAACACTGATCACTCCAAGTAATTAAATTACTTCTGTATATCTGTAGGTCATCAAGAAAAGCGTTTCGTATGTATATTATTCAAAACTGAATTGTATTTTTGTACATGTCTTTTAACTCTGTAGAATTATCTTAGTGGCGAACCCAAAGATTATTTTTACGAGAAATTAACAATGAATTAAATTTGCAATCAGTTTTTGTGATGCTGTCAGTCAGAGAAAAAAACTACAATGTACCTTCGCGTTGTTGCATCACGCAGGCAAAGTTTTCTAGCCTCTCGTTAGAGAGAGTTGAATTCATTGACATGGCTTGTCATATGCCAGGCCCTTACACAGGTAATTTTTTTTCGAGCAAGCAACGAAAACACGTGTTAAATTTGCGTCAAACTATTCAGACTAGAGGCTGATAAAGTTTCCAAAGAGTGTGCTGTGCAATATCTTTGAGAAAATTGTTGTTATAATTTATAACTGATGTTACCAACCGTGATTATTTTCAAGGTTGACGAGTTTACAGTTGAATGAACCAAACTTCTGCTCTATGTTAAGATAATCAACCAGCGTTTGAACTACGTTGAAACCCTCCAAGCCAATCCGGATTGTGACGTTGCAAGTTGCCACCGAACCCCTAAAGAGCACAAAAACATAAAATATACATGAATCACCTGTGCATGTTGCGCACACGTATCAAACAACTTTAACGGCCCATCAGTTGTCCTGATGAAAGCTTTTTAAGCCGAAAATTTGGCGAAGAAACAATTTGTGTTTGTGCCAGTTTATTATTTAATTATACATTTATTCTGGTGAAGATCTACACT
>JAOCNB020058457.1:0-12832 GCA_026546465.2 Palythoa caribaeorum | reverse complement strand
TGTACGGCTGAATTTAGAGGCGAACTACCTTCATTGTTCGTTGAGCAGTCTTTACAGTGAATCTTTTTATGTTTTATCCTGTATCGCTAAGTTTTAGTCAATTTTCTACCACAAAAACTTTCCTAATTATCAAGTCTCAGCCTGAGCTTGTTCTTAAATTGTTCTTAAATTTTGACAAATTTGTGAGCCTCGTTGTAATTATAAAGTTGTTCTTATAAAAAAAGCGTGCATGTATTCTACAGTTCTACCGTTTCTAATTACTGATGTCAGGATCAAATTCTAAAGATGATCGAAAAAATCTACTGATACTTGAAAAAATCTACTATAATGCTAGCATTATGCTCGAATGCTCGCGGGTTACTATAATACTCAAAAAAATGCCGGCGTAATTTACAAAGGCCTACCCCCCACTTCTAAATAGCTTCCGCGGCCCCTGCATCAATTATGGGATTAGAGTTTCAACAAAATCCTACCTTAACCTCGTTTTCCCCGGCTTCTTGTGTTGGCGATCTTTTAAATTATTCAAGAAATCGTTATAAATATTACTTAAAGTTTACTGAAATGTTGTAACTAAAACAGTTGAATATTTTTCTTGAGGTGAACAGAATGTTTGTTTCTCACGGCCTGATTTTGTTCAAGTAAAGCTGAGATAACAGAGAACTTTATTGTGAACTCTATTTATTTGGTGAAAAACGAGGATTGCTGTTTCCAGTGATATCTGAGCATTTGAGCAACTCTATCTAAACACTGCGAGCACTGCTAAAATTTGTGTTCGAGCATCTGAGCAAGGGCCACTTTCGCGAACACTTCGAAAATTAGGGCTGGGACAATTTACTATCTCTAAAAATGGCAATTTTTAAAAGGTGCTTTAAGTCACAAAAATGAGATGAGAATACATCAACTGTCATTAACAGTATCCATTATCCAATAAACTTTCAAAACAATGTGTATTTCTGTTTTGCAGTCAATACCATTACCTCTATACTTTACTTATAAAAATATTTGGACCTTAAACTTTCGGACATTAATGAACCCATTCGATTTAAAGTAGTTTTACAACTCGGGTTCGGCCGGCCATCTTCCTGACCACACCGGGGCCTCCAAATCTTGTGATGTCAAGTTAAACATAATTTAAAACGTTCGGACATTTAATGTTCGTAAGATAATTTTTTCGAACAATTAAATTTTGGGACATTATTTTTTGGTCCGAAAATAAAATCGTCCGAATATTTTTTTATTACGCTTTTTTTGTAAGAACCAGTAAGTTTTAGTGCAGAGGCTCGTTCTTAATTTTTTGGTGATTTCAGTATCAACTTGTTCTTAATTTGTTCTTATTTCTGTGAGCGGTTTCTATTGAAGAAAATACAAAATAAAACATAGTATTGGAAAATGAAACGTCTTGAGCCACACATTGTACGGCTGAATTTACTGGGAGGCGAACTACCTTCATTGTTTGTTGAGCAGTCTTTACAGTGAATCTTTCTGTGTTTTATGCTGTATCGCTAAGTTTTAGTCAATTTTCTACCACAAAAACATTCCTAGTTATCAAGCTTCAGCCTGAGCTTGTTCTTAAATTGCTCAGTTAAATTTTGGCAAATTTGAGACTCGTTCGTATAAAGTTGTTCTTAAAAAAGCGTGTACCGCACTGAAGCCAAGTCTTTGTCTGAGACAAAAAATTAGGAGCTTAAGAACAAAAATCGGCTAGTTTGTCGCGGGTTTTAAACAGTACTGATATTACAAGGGTTGTTTATTTCTCTTTTGTCAGGCTGCAATAAAATGTTTTGGCCGTGACGTTTAAATTTATAAGGAGAAAAATTGATAGTTTACTGACAATTCTTGTATATTGAGAAAATATATACATAATATTGTAGTAACTCAATAAAATATATCTCTTCAGTCTTTTTGTATAAAAAATATAAATAAGGTGTGTACTGATGTACCATGTCACCGCTAAAGTAAACGTCGGTAGCTCAGTTTGTAGTCTAGAATCCAAAGTTGCAAAACAAAGTTTGCAACTTTGGATCAGATGTCAGTCATAAGATGCCTATGTCACGATAGGCGCTGGTGCATCACAAGTCTAGAAAGTCACATCTTTTGGCCACGAGGTAGAGCGAAAGTTTCAATTCGATTCCTAGTGTCTGAAGAACAAATTTTATTCGCAGCAATCCCTTCATCTTTTAGATTTTTGTGGATATTTTAAAAACTTGAACTAAACGTAACATTGTCCTTGTCAAAACCGGATTGATGTGTTATTGATAATAAGGGTTCGTGCTATAATAATTTCCTGATTTCATTTATACTCATTGTCTTAACTGCAGACTATACTCACTAAACCACGAATAGACTGTTGTATTTTTAATTGTAATGTAATTGCCATCTAGATAATGATAAAGCAGGTTTGCTATACTTATGGAATATATTTCAGTGTCAGTTGAAATGTATTATAACTTACATTTGGAATTTCAGAAAAGAAGTGTTAAAGAACGTAAAGAAATTATTTTCCTAAAACATCTTGAAAGTAAAAAAAGAAACTATTAAAGATAAAAGAACTTTTAAATCTTTATTAAATGCTTACAAGTAACAAAACAGGAACTCTTTTAAAAAGTTTTTAAATTAGTTATTCTTGAAGCACAAAGAAATTCTATACGAGGATGGCACATTATTATATTACAAGTAGAGAAATAAGAGAATGCAATTACTAAATCAAAGATTTTTGCCAAGCAATTAAGCAAAATCTTTGATTTGCTTTTTAAATTAAAAAAGCTGCTCAGATTTAATTTGACTTACCGTGTCCGTTGGTAAAATTGGCTCTTCTGAATTCATTAACACTTTCTGCAACAAAGGACTGCAAGCCGAGAGTTTTGACAAACAAGAAGCTTAAGTGATCTACTCAATTTCGTCACTGGAAATACCAACTCTTCAGTTTATTCCTCAGTGTATAAATATCAGTCTTCCTCCATCTACAAAAACACATGGTTAGAAAAAAATAGCACTATTTTAAGTTGTTATAACATCCGGAGCAAACATGCACAGATCACGAGTTTTGCATTTGAATGAAATTATGGTCATGTGACAGTACAAATCATATCTCAATTTGGATTCTTGAAAATGGCGCCAAAACCTCTGTAGTCAGCTAAATCCAAACATGCCTACTTGGCTGTAAGGTAAAAGCAGAACGTGATTAATTGTTCAAAAATGATTTATGTAAAATCGTTAAAAAATAACATTGCAGCGTTCTTGTTAAAAATAAAATAAGATAGAATTAATAACACACAGCAGTTTAAAATTTATCATGCATATGCGTTGTTAAAATAGCAAAATTATGACTAACTAAGTGTTTTTCCGATGTCTCTTTCCTGGCTCAATTTACTTTGGACCTTCATGTTTTAAATAGCTTTGAAAGTACTTGACTCTCGGTTAAGATCTTTAAAATTGTTAAAATACATTGACCCCAAAGTTTTGCTTTGCAGTCAAAAAGGTAAATTCTTTTTTTAAAAAACATTACTAGTATTGCTACTTATTTTAATTTCGTAATGAATACTTGTGATCTTTTATCTTTTTATTGCTGTAAAAGAATAGATTTTACAGACTATTTTCGGAATCGCCCACACTTTTTGTTCGAAACGTTTGTATATATGATACGCTTCTATAATAGCCCTCGGCTGTGACTGAAATGTCAAAAGTTTCTTAATAAAATCACAAAAACTTTTCGTGCTTAAAGTTTCAAGTGTTAAATTTTAAAACGAAAATATCAAATTTGTCTTTAGTCACCCATCATTTGATTCACTCTGGACCCACAGCGAGAGAACTGAAGAACAAACAATATTTATATCTGTCGATTATTCATTAAGGGTGAGAGTTTCGTCACAAACCATTTAAGACAACGATAACCTTTGCGCTCTCACGAATAAATTTGATAAAGATGCAAAATACACGAACTCTCTCATAAGGAAATGCACAAGATCATCTCCATCGGGTTTCGTGAATTAGCTGCTTTTAAAAACAAACAAAATAAATAAAATATAATTGATAAAACTTTGAATATGCTCAATAAACTATTTGACATATGTTCGCTAAAAGTATTAAAATGGATAAAATAATTAAGGTTATAAAAAATTTGTATATAAAAGTTGTTTACAAACCAAACGTTTTCGACTTAAAAGTCATTATCACGGTTCTGTTAGCCGCGTAAAATTCAATGGGAATAAATAACTGAATTTTGAATTTTACACGGCAAACAGAACCCTGATGATAACTTTTAAGTCGAAAACGTTTGGTTTTTATATAACTTTTATATCTATATTTTTTAGCTCGATAAACTGGTACATCACTCGATTTACCAATCCCTGCCAGCAGAAATCTGCCATAGCCACAAAAAAAAAACGAGAGGAAAGAAAAACCTCTACAGCTGCTTGCTGGACAGAGATTCGAGCGACTGCTCACAGAGGTTAATTTAAATTTAAAAATAGCCTTTCTCTTGTCAGTTTTCGTTGGGATGCGAGAGACTCGCTACTCGCAAGGCATCTAGCAAGTATGTCAATTTATAGTGAAAAATATTCTTCAATTAAATTATTTATTAACTTTGTAAAATTAATTTAAAAATCTCGTTTCTATTTTTTTTTAAAAAAGTATAGGAGTCTAAAGATAGAAATAATTAAAGTTGCTATTTACATAAAATCATAAGATGGAATTGCAAACATAAATAATTCTGAATTCAGATACACGCACTTTTTCATAATAACTTTATCAGAACAACAAAGCTCAAAGTGGACAACTCATTATAAGAACAATTTCAGAACAATTTAAAATGGGGAACGTTTTCAGGTAAAAACTTCGAAGAAACTCGATTAATTTAACTTTATATAGTATTAAACACAAAACGGATTCACGGTGTTTCTCAACTTATTATAAAATCATGACCCCAATTAAAAACTCAGGGATTTTATCGCTTATGTACATGTAGTATTAAAATACACAAAGAAATAAGAGAAATTAAGACTGAAGTCGCCAAAAATATAAGAACAATGAGCCAGTTCAGGAAAATTTACTGTATGGTTCTTTTAAAAAACTGCGTGTAAATGACTTGAGAAGTACAAGATATTTTGCGCTGATGCGAAGCAATGCTTACTTAACTGTTACGGGAAACGTATTTCGAAAAGTTATTCCTTCGCCAGGCAGAACTCGTTTTAGTTCAGTTTTCTGTTGTTTTTTTTCCTCAGGAGGCGTTGACAATTTTCATGAAAATAGCTCAGTGGCAATATGCACGTAGTTATATAGAATTTGAGACACTATTCACAATCATAACACTAAGGTAAGCGGAAATTCTAATGACGCAGTGAAAGTTCGACTGGTTTTCAAAAACAAATATTAAAAGCACTACAGGTGTCGACTGTCGTCTAGCAACAATAAAAATAAAGCGAAAAACAGGAAAAGTTGAAAACGAACAACAAACTGACGAAGAAAGGTACGATCTTTTAAAGGTGCAGCATTTAATTTTGACTTCACTTTTTTGTTATATTCAAATGATGTAAGCGGAAATTCCATACCTTTAACATAATTTTAAAATAAGGCATAAATATAGCATTGAAGTATTCAGTACAACTATAGATATGCGTTCACCACACACCTATCACTAATAATAGTATTCTTAATTCTTAAGATTCTTGTTTATTTGTATATTTTTATAAAAGTGTAATTAAAAACACATATTGCTAAATGCATCTTAATAAATTCAAACCTAAAATAAAATAAGTTTGATATTTTAACAACTATTCATAAAAAAGTTTCAATAATTTTTTATTAACTATATTTCTAGCCTCTCTGGTCGAATAATCAAGCTCTGTTTATAATTAGTAACTAATGTTAGCTAATTCTTTTTTGGACAAGTCATGAATGTTTTTGTTAATTGTTATTTTAATTTCGGAGTAAAATAACTCGAAGAGCGTGTGAAACTTTTTACTTCCCCACGCAGTGACATATTTATTAGTCGAATTAGCCGGACATACGCTCCCTTTTGTAAAAATAATTTTTACAATGACGTGAGGCTGAAAAATTGTCAAAATTTAGAAACATACTGAAATTACAACTAAAAACTTGGTATTCAAAGAACTTTCTACTAATTCTAGGTTTTTCAAGGAATCCCTGAGTCCAGATCCCTAAAAACCTAGCTTTCAAGTCGTCAGTGAGAATAAAACCCTGTCAACACTAGCAAACTTTTTTATCCGCTTTTGAAAACGAAGGTGTATGTTACCGAAACGAAGGTTTCCGAAAACGCTTTCAAGAGTGAAGGTTTTTGAAAACGGAGGTGTAGCGTCTTCGTGTGGACGGCTGAAAACGAAGGTTTTTGAAAACCGGCGGAGGTGTAACGTTTTAGTGTGGACGGCTGAAAACAAAGGTTTTTGAAAACGGAGGTGTAAGTCTTAGTGTGGACGGCTGAAAACAAAGGTTTTCGAAAACGGAGGTGTAACGTCTTAGTGTGGACGGCTGAAAACGAAGTTTTTTGAAAACGGAGGTGTAGCGTCTAGTGTGGACGGCCGAAAACAAAGGTTTTCGAAAACGGAGGTGTAGCGTCTTAGTGTGGACGGCTGAAAACGAAGGTTTTTGAAAACGGAGGTGTACCGTCTTAGTGTGGACGGCTGAAAACGAAGGTTTTTGAAAACGGAGGTGTACCGTCTTAGTGTGGACTGCCGAAAACGAAGTTTTTTGAAAACGGAGGTGTAGCGTCTTAGTGTGGACTGCCGAAAACGCAGTTTTTTGAAAACGGAGGTGTAACGTCTTAGTGTGGACGGCCGAAAACGAAGGTTTTTGAAAATGGAGGTGTAACATCTTAGTGTGGACGGCTGAAAACGAAGTTTTTTGAAAACGGAGGTCTAGCGTTTTAGTGTGGACGGCTGAAAACGATGTTTTTTGAAGACGGAGGTGTAGCGTCTAGTGTGGACGGCCGAATACGAAGGTTTCTGAAAACGGTATGCCGTATGACTCCAGATTCTTCCAAAGAGTCTCTCTGTGCACACTGTCACTGTTTATCCTTTCTAGCACTCCTTTTCACTTCTTAATCTTTTGACGCATATTCGCACTGGGCCCGGCTGCAGAGAAAAGTTCGGCGCTTTTTGCACGGTCTACAAACTTTTTTTAAACCCTAATTCGAAAAACCACCGTAACTTTTCTCTGCTATTGAATAATTATAAAAAAAATCGCAGACACGATTTTTTAGCACTTTTGGTCTGGAAAATGGCGGATTAATTGAATCATTAAATATCAATAACCTCTTGAACTTGTAACTTCCGAAAGGCGACTTTGTCCCTCGTTTTCAGAGAACATAAAAAAGTCTAAAAATTTATTTTAATTCAAAATTTTTAGAAAAGTTAGAAAGCCAGCTCTATGAACTCTATTTGATATATGGGTTTAGGTATCTATGGTTTAAAACATACGCACTGTATCGTTTTGATGCAAATACCCCTGATAGACGGTAATCTTATTTTTTCCAGCTGGAAACTAGCACGTTTTTTGCAGAGTACTTGCAATTGATATTTAAGAATATATTGTTGTAATGACAAAAACAATAACAATAACAATAACAATTACAATAACGACACCGACAACGACAATAACAATGACAACAACAACAGTTATAACATTAACAATAACTGTAATAATAATAATAATAATAATAATAATAATAATAATAATAATAATAATAATTTCATTTTAGATAGCGCAGCAAATCGTAGAAAGATGCTCCCGTGCGCTTGACAGTTGATATACAACATATTAAGACAAGGTAACAACAAATAAACAATGCCAATTACATATACTGTGTTGGGTCTACATATCATGAAAGAAATCTTTCTAAAAGAAACTGTTAACAACGGAAAATAAACTGATGGAGAAAAATGTTTATTAATAGCTTTTGAGCTTGAAACAACCTGTCCTGGATAGCTTTCTACGCCATTATAGTGACCACATGGTTTGGCGGTGTGTTCTACAGAACTGTTATGCCACTTCGTAGTACTGAGTTAACTTTGTCAGTGAACTTATCTGAGACATTCAGACTCTTGGCCTCTCGCCACGCCAGTACATACGTGCAGCGTGTGCAGAATGCTTTGAATCTGTTAATGTTTCTCAGAGCATGAATAAGGTACAAGCTTTCGAGCGGGTTTCTTATTTTTATCTACGCCGTGCTGACAAACTCCAATAACAGCAAAAGAGCTGTTCACAGCTGATGCTTTACGTGCTCCTCTACCATATCGATTTACTGACAATAAACAATTATTGGACGAGGTTGAGCAAAATATTGTGATTTGTCAGTGGCGAGCAGATTCATTTTGTTGGCTGAGGCAAATAACTAATATGGGAGGCAATGACAAATCACAATATTTTGCGATTACCGAATCCAGTAATTGTTTTATAATTCGATCACTAAATTTTTGTGTATGGGAAGCATTAACTTTTAAGGAAAAAATGTGTGATGCCATGTAAAATAAGTCAATTCAGCTTTTTTCAGTTTTCGAATTCATTGAGAAAATAACGCGGCGCTGCCACTTTTGTGCCACGACCCATGAGCAGTGTCACATTTGCAGCTAAACTCCGCCGGACGGTAATGCGCATGAACAGAGTCATATTTGTAGGTCAGGTGGTGACACTTGCGCCAATGAGAAAGAAAGAAAATTTCCATCGAATGATAATTAAAGTATCTCTTTTACGCAGTACATCAGTCCTTCATTTATTGATTTTGTACCATTATAAAAAAATTTGATTGTATGGTAAAATTCCGAAAATAAACCCTTATTACCTTTCTCTTTTTCTTTTTGAAGGTTTTATTTTTGGAAGGGGCTTATAAGATTCACTGTTATTGTAAAGACTGCCAACAAACAATGAAGGTAGTTCGCCTATGAATTCAGCCGTACAATACATGTGTGGCGCAAGACGTTTCATTTTCTAATATCTTGTTCTATTTTGTTTTTTCTTCAATAAAAACCGCTCACAGAAATAAAAACAATTTAAGAACTAATTATATAGCATATATAGCATATTACATTTTAATTCCCAATTAATCATTAATTGGATCGGTGTCTCGAAAGACTTTCACGGGACATTTATAGAAAGTATCCAATTTAGAAATAATAGGATAGTTTGTCTAAACCAATCACTTTCAAGCAAGCACCGAATTGACCAATCAGAGCAAAGCACTCGTAAGCTGTCGCGCGCGCGCCCATCAGCGAGGCGAGCAGAAATTTTTAGAAAACGGTGGAGTTTTTTTACTTTTCTAGCCTTGATTTGCTTGTTTTACTTTCGTTTCGATTATTTTCGAAGCGTAGTACATACTTAAACAATGTTTTAAACAGTTGCATGATTTCCTGTGATAGAAGAAGACGAAATTCTGGGGCAAAGAAACAATAGCTTCAACAAGAATACTTCAAAGAGCTCCAAAATTTGATTGAATGTTTAATGAATGGCAAAATGCAGGTAAGCGAAGCTATATAATTTTAATAAGTAAGAGGACTACATGCTTGTCCAATTTGGAAATAACTGCATTCAAAAAATTCCTCTGACAGCTAAATAGGCCTCAGCCTGCAGACTTGTCCAATTTTGCTGTCCTCGAAATTTTTCTCATCCAATTATTTCCAAATTGGACAGCATGTTGTCCTATTACATATAGAAATTAAGGCTGACGTCGCCAAAATATTAAAAACAATGAGCCTCGGAAAAATTTATTGGTTCTTAAAAAAAAGAAAAGCGTGTATATCTACATGAATCCGATAAATCCATCAAACGAATCCCACACTTTTTGAATCCGCTGTCCAGAGTGAAAATTTTTGAATACGTTACGAATCCGATACTGAGTGGACGCTCAAATCCGAATCTTTTTTAATCCAATGACGTCACAAAATTGTTCAATTCTTTACTGTGTAAATATTCAACTTCGCCTCCGAACAAAATGTCAAATGATATCGCTTCTCTTCTGCTTGGTGTTGTGGTAAACGTAGCTACGTTTTGCTCTTCAACTATTCCGATTAAAGGCTCGTCATCCTGAGTTTTTTTTTATGATATAAACCTTGGCCTTGCTCTTTTTATTTTTCTTTGGTTTCTGTCACAATCATTGCTAACAAAAGCAAGTCATTTTAAACGAAAACAAACAAATTTGCCGACAAACTGGTTACGTACTTACAAAGGATTCTCAGTTGATGTTTGCAGTGAATCCGGATTTGTGTGGACGGTCGAATTCGATTTGAATACGCTACGTGTAAACGCGAAAATTTTTGAATCCAAAAAGAAAAATTCGCGGATTCAAAAATATCCGGATACGTGTATACCAGGCCTCGGTTAACGTTCAGGTTTAATTAAGTTTTGAGCAAGTAAATATCATTGTCATTAAAAAGCTAATTACTTACCTATTTCAGTGTTCAATAAGATATAAAAACAAAGGCATCGGATAACGCAATGTTTTGAAACTTGAGTCAATGTTGTTGAGTTACGTTTGCTACTAATTGTTCCTTATGTATGTAGAAAGTAACAATTATATAACACACGCAATGATTGACTAAAGCTGTCAATTCTATATAAACTCTGTGGAAACATAATCCAGTGACCATGGCGTTAAGCGAGTAAGGAGAATTTAAACTTTCACAATTTTCATAAAATAGCTTTGTTTCTTTTTGTGTTTTTTTTTTTTATAAAGGAAATAGAAAACATTTTTTCCGTGTTCCCAAAGAGTAATAGAAAAAACTTGTGGAAATTTGAGAGAACTCGAACAAAAAACGTGTCGGGAAACACTCGCCCTTCCGGCTATGTTCCCACTGATTACTTCTGGTTCTGCCAAACTTCCTCTCGTGTTTCTACTTCTCTACAGGAACACAAAAAATGTTTTTTGTTTCTTAAATATTCTTTATACGCATATCTTTGTCCTGTTTGCCGAAAGGCGCGTTAATTTCTTTCTTGATTTTTTTAAACAGCAGTCATGCTACGCTGTGTTTTACCATACCAAGCTGCCAAAGAAATTTTGCAATGTGATTTTGATACACGCATTTTTTTTACAAGAACAACTTTATAACAACGAGGCTCAAATTTACCAAAATTTAAGAACAATCTAAGAACAAGCTCGGGCTGATGCTTGAAATAAACTATGAATATTTTTGTGGTAGTAAATTGACTAAAACTTAGCGATCATACAGCATAAAACATAAAACGATTCACTGTAAAGACTACTGCTCAACAATAATGAAGGTAGTTCGCCTCTAAATTCAACCTAAAGTATACATGTGTGGCGCTAGGCGTTTCATTTTCCAGTACCTTGTTTTATTTTGTTTTTTTATTCAATAAAAACCGCTCACAGAAATAAAAACAAATTAAGAACAAATTGAGGCTGAAATCGCGAAAAAAATGAAGAACAATGAGCCTCGGCAAAATTTACTGCTTCTTACTATAAAAAAAAGCGTGCAGTGCGTAAAGTTTTTATGCCGTCCGCTGAAACGACTGAAAGTTCCTTTTTAAAGGAAAACAAACACTGAGAACATTTTTGTCTTTACGTCCTTGTACATGTAGTCCCTAGAACTCTAAAAAAGGCCTTTTCACATTTTGTTACAAGCAGCAAACTACTTGTAGGTGCTCAGCTCGATGAATTCAGAACGTGCAGTTATTGTATTTACAATTGTTCTTTGCCTTTATTGTCGTTGTCATCATTGTGTAAGATCTCTTCTATTTTGATCCTGAAAGGTCAACCTCGGATTTTTCCCCTCTTCGCTATTAACAAAGTCTCTCCTTTCGTGTTCAATATCAAGTTAATGTCCTAAATTACTTAAGAGCTAATCTTTGTAAATATCGAGAATTCGGCGCATGTCGTGAAAATCCGATTTCTTTTTATTTTACCCAAATAACTTGTGTTGTGAGCTATTTTCGAAAAATACTGCGAAAGCTTCAACTGCGTTTTATTTTTGAAGAAACCGGACAAAGTTTGAAAAACGACGCTTTGACATCATTTCGTATACGGAAAAGAGAAAAAATTAAGTAAATTGGGGACACTCGTTCAGGAAAACGCGCTCATATATTTTAAAGGACTTTTTCTAAAAACTACAACAACTCTTTGGCTTTTACATGAATTTATTTATTTTTGTATTCAAACACATTTTTGATCTTTGTAAATACCAGTGTTTTTGCCCTATTATACCCGTCAAAAAAGCTTAGTGGTACATTGAATATAGGTACGGGACCAAAAAATATTTAAAGTGGATTGGTTTTACTCCATCATGAAATTGTCTATGGCGGCAATTAAAATTTTGATGGCTGAGAAGCGAAAACAAAAGGGGAATTTTAGCAGCATGATATCACGGTTGAATATCACCCCACCTCGACAATTAAATATGGCAATTGGTACATTGAATTCAGACACGAAACTAAGTCACTCGGAAAGCTGGTTGGCATTACTCCACTGTGTGAAAATTTCAAAGGTTGCAACTAAGAATTGGCTTGCTGAGAAGCGAAAACATAAAGGCTATTTGGAGCGTGAGTGGTGACATGATGTTATTGGATATCGCATTACACCTACGCGAGTTGCCCCTTCGGGCCATATGGCATATGCTTGTAAAATGCAGAGCTAGTGCACTGAATTTCGTCAAATAAGACTACCCTAGTTTTAAGGCAGCTGGTTTTCACTTCATTCTGTAAAGATATCAAGGCCTGCAATTGAATACTGTCTTGTTAAAACGCAAAAATGTAACGAGTGTTTTCTGTTTGCCTAATTTTCTCTTTTTCCGCATGTGAATTGACGTGAAAGCCCCGGGGGGTATCGGGACAGTTGAATGAACCTATCAGAATCCTCCGGGCTTCAGGATTTCTG
>JAOCNB020058368.1:0-12833 GCA_026546465.2 Palythoa caribaeorum | reverse complement strand
ATTCATTCTAACTTTTGAACCAGTTGATGAAACCCTATAAAGTGACCATTCATTTTGTTTGTCTTGAAGAGTAGAAAAGATTGGTGTTATTCATTCTAACTTTTGAACCAGTTGATGAAACCCTATAAAGTGACCCTCATTTTGTTTGTCTCGAAACGTAGATTCAGAAAATGTATATTGTATCACATATTTCAGAAGTTGGCAATTTTTTGCCATTTTGCCAGCACTTCTAAAAAATCTTGAAAACTCAGCAGGAAAATGGTTGATATATTATATTTAAACGAGTAAGCGCCCACGCCCAAGCTTTGACCAGATTTATTACTACGGGGGAAGGGGAGTGGGCGCTTACTCGATCAAATACGGTATTACGTGGGTGCTTTGTGATTGAAACTTTTCTCGAAGCTATACAAATTTCACATTCACATTACTGATAGAGAGTTAATTGATCTGTTGGGTTCACTTACAAGTGCCACTATCTAGAGATTGGTTGGACTATAGTGAGAGAAGTTAATACGTAAGGGTTGCTAAACTGAAATTTTGTTCATTTCCCGTTTCAGATCGATGTATTTTTATGGCCATATTTGGTTTGTCTTGTTACTTGTTGTTTGTCGCGGATTACGGCCAACTTCATCCACTAAGAAACGAGAGACCGCTGTACAGAACGGAATTATCAACGACCATAACCTTCCAAACCACAAACAAAACGGTTTCGCTAACAATAATTTAAAATCAAAACACGAGTGAATGGTTCACTGATATTTTTCCAAGTTGTGTAAAATTGTTGTATTCTCTTGGATTTGATATTTTCCAATGCTTGGTTGTATGAATTGTTTAAATAAATCATTTCTTAGAGTGGCAACTTTCTAAAGCAGTGCTGTTTTCTTATTAAGGTAAATGATTTGAACCCAGGAGAACGGACAATCTCGCTCGTATGTAGCGTGATTGCCATGAGGGGGGCTGTTGTCAGTGGTATTGGAGTTTATCATCAGGGTAAAGTGACCAATTAGCCATCACGACCAAAATTTGTCGGTGGTAAAATTTGGTTTGAAACCAAATGGTGACGTGTTAAAAGTATAAAACTACTCTCGACTGCATGGTTAAGAAGAGATTACAAAAGTTAAAACTATCCAGTTTAAAACGGTATTCGACCTTTTGACTGAACTTTCAATGTTCTTCAGGGAAAATTATAAAATGTTTAGTAAAAATACGGCTTTTGAAAAACAAATGTTTTTTTTCTTTGAGAGACAAGTTTCATATTTGTGATTGAGACACAAAAAGCAATCGTCTGGTATTAGCTTCTTTCCTTTCGTTTTTTAGCTTAGTAAATATTTTCCCGTTAGCTTGAGCGGTTTGAGCGCAGCCTTAACGCCATAGTTGTCAAGTATTCTTTTTATAGGATCTATCGTGCTTTAAATAGTGCAGAACATGAAATCTGTGTTCTTTCTCAGCGGTGTCTTTTGCTGACTTACAACAAGAAATTTCGTCGGCTGTTTCCTTGGGCTTGCTTGTTTGGGTTATCGTTTCTCTCTAGCGAGAAAATCAAATGCTTCATATATTTGGCCCGCTGTTATCTCGTCGATGAGTGTTTCTGGTAATGTTGGTAGAGCCTGATGTGGCAACGGTCTTTTTATGCAAGAAGGGATGACGAGAGTGCACATGCCAAATATATTTAGGTGCGAGCTGGTTTTTTTAAAAACGTTATTAGAAATCGCAAAGTTAGTCAAATCGACTGCTCAGAGAAGTCAGCGAAAGACGTTTTAAACATCAAACTTTTCAAGTGCCGAAATTATTGCTAATTAGGAGCAAATTCAATTGTTCTGCTTCATTCCGCACATAAAAAGTTTGCCATTTGAAACTGGCTCGACTTTCTTTGTTATATATTTTCTTTTTCTTTTTCCTTATTGTTTGTTCAGTGGCCAGAACATGTACTGATTACAAAAGGGTTGTGAGAGATGTAAATGACAATGTTCGCAAGACTGAACCTCGAACAAAAGTTCATAACAAACTTCTTTGCCCTTTATTTACTGTGGAAATGGGATGACACAATTTTCTTCACTTCTCTCAGATGATAAATTCAGCACAGCTTATATATGTAGATTCTGCACATGTGACAAAAACAGGTCAAAGTTGTTTTTAGCTATCACAACCGGTGACACAATGAAGGCTTTAAATAGTTTCTTATCATGAATTTGACTACGTGGCAAAAAGACTTTATTTTTGTTTCGACGCTTAAACTATTTACCATAAATCACGACAAAGGTTTAAAATCGTATACTTTTACAGTTTTTCCAACATGACTGCCTCAGCAATGCCCCCGTATGCTTTGCGCGTCACATGATTAAGGAGAGCCTGAAAAACAAATTGTTAGAAGCTGTAAATAGTATTATAGAGTTTTTATTTTAATTATGTGCATGGGCTATTCGGAATAAATGTATACTTTTTAAAATACAGCGGGAATAAATACGTAAAAAATCTGTATAACTTATTAGCATCTCCTATCTTTTAATTTTGTTAAAATTTTTGAATCGCATGCAAAAAAGTTGTTATTGTTACCGTATACCTTCAGGGGTGTTTTGCGTCAAAACGATACTGTGCTTCTGTTTTAATCCGTCGGTACCTAAACCCATACATCAAATTAAAGCTTATGTAGAGCTGGCTTTTGAACTATACTAAAAAATTTTAAGTAAAATGAATCTTTAGATCTTTTACGTTCTCTAAAAACAAGCCTTAAAATAGCCTTTTGAAAGTTACAAGTCCAAGCGATTATTGATATTTAATGATTTAATTAATCCGCCAGATTCCAGACCAAAAGTGCTAAAAAAGCGTGTCTGCGTTTTTTCATATTCAATTGCAGAGAAAAGTTATGGCGCTTTTTCGAATCAGGGTTTAAAAAAGTCTAGGGACTGTACAAAAAATTGCTCTAACATAAAAAGGTTTTTCGAAAAACCAAAACGCAGACACGTTTTTGTTCTTCATATATTAAAGAAGCTACTGCGGAAGTTTTTGGGGAAACGAACAAATCCCTTTGAGTTGGAACTCTCAAAAGTCGATTTTGTCGCTCGTTTTTAGAGAACGCAAAAAATCTAAAATTTCATTTTAATTCTTAATTTTTAGTATAGTTCAAAAGCCAGCTCTATAACCTTCACTTTGATATATGGGTTTAGGTATCTGCGGTTTAAGACAGACGCACTGTATCGTTTTGAGGCAAAACACCTCTGAAGGTTTACGGTAACCTTAATTGCGTGTAAGGGCAAATAGCATAAACGAAATACATGTTTTGTCTAAACTTACGAGTCTGCGCAGTCGTAATCTTCTTCGTCGTACAACTTGTTAGGGTTATCCGTTGGCGTCCTGGTTGCTATGCATTGTTGAAGATACTTGGTGCACTGGGCACGAGTAACTGGCTTCATGTTGGAGCAAGAATCGCTACCTCTGAGTCCCCGGATGCACTCCACACAGTCTGTTGATGTTGACATAAACTTTTGCTTGTGAATGTTAACTAGTTGGTTAGATAATTCATTTATTTATTCGTTTATGAAACGCATATACATTTACAGTGATTTACTATCCTGTTATTCAGTGGTGTTACACGATGAAACTCTTGTTTTTATCGGCACTGAGATCATTGTGACTGTTGTAAAATGAGAAAAAGCGGTTCTACTTTTCGCGAAACCTGTCTCGCAACGGAAGTTTCACGAAACCGACTATACTACACGGTGCAACGCCTGCTGAAACTTGTTTCGCATCGTCTTTGCACACGAGTTTCAGCTAAATGTTTCAACGTGTAACAGCGGATTTATTCGAGCATGCTTAAGCACATTTCATAAGCGTAGACTCATAATTCACATTAGACGGCTAAAAGTGGTCTTCTTACAGCCTCGGGTTAAGGGTCTGTTGGTTAAGATTTGCAGCTTGTGCAAGTTTTATTACACACTTCTTCGTCACACCAGTCAGTTATGAAAAGAAACTCATTGTTTTCAGTTCTAGAATAAAAACTACAACATTCATGTTAAAAAAAACCAAAATATTGTTCGATTTTGATGTCATCGCTCTTCTGGACTCTAATCACAAACCGTACTCGACCAATCAAAGAGAGCGTACTGTACAAGTTATAATTTAATAATTTGATTTGACACAGATCGCGTTATTGTTTTCTATTAGCGTCCAAAATTAAACAAAACGAAAGGGGAATGGCAAAGTGTCCATTTGCAAAGTATACTTTGCGTACTGTTTCAAAATTTCTTTAACAGCGGAAACAAAACTCAGTAGATCGAAGGTTGTTCCAAAACATGAGTGCTGTTGTCGATACTGTACACTTCAAAAGGGACAAGTAACAAGAACAAGAACTGATCGGAATAAAACATTTACCTGTTGTTACGGGTTGACTTGTAACATGTGAAATCAGAAAACCAAGCAAATACAACACAGCCAAATAAGAGAAGTGTAAGGAAGTCATTGTATGACCGGATTGTCTCCGTCTTACCACGAGAACTGCTTCTTGAGGCTTTGATGCGTTTTAAAGTATCTGTTATCAAAGCGGATCAACCCCTGAAGTCATACGTTCGCTTTTATCAATAGAAAATGATCTCTCCGTGGATTGGCCTCATTGTTTAAAACAAGCCCAAAATGTTATTACTTGTAACGAGTCATGTCCATATTTACAAAGACAAATTGTGCATGGGCAAGGATAGTGAGCTGAAGGAATCAGTAGAGCTACAGAGTGAAATTGTGAATTTGAAGAAACATCAAGCAAGCCATACATTTGTGAAATACAAAATTACTTCATGGATTTATTGCATTAAAAATTTAACTTAATTGGTTTTATTTCTTCAACTTCTGTCAAAATAAGTGATCAGCTTGACGTAAAGAAAATTAAAGTAAAAAAGAAATTGCTACATTAAATATTACTTTATGTTTTTTTTTGAGGAAGTAAATAACTTTAGCTAAAATTTATGTTTGTTGGAAGTTTAGACATAACGCAAATTTGAAAAAGAAATTAACTCTTAATTCTGTTTTCTGGGAGTCAGCAGTGTTTTTGTTTTTATTGAATAACCTGCAACAGTTGGAAAAACAAGAGAAATCATGGATTTCTCGTTATTTAGGTTAAAAGTTTTCTTTCAAGGAGAGACTAAATATTTGTAATTGACATCTGAACAGACATAAACTATATGCTCCGCCGAAAATAAATAGTAAAACAGTTACAGTTCTTCAGCAGGATACCTAAACTGTGTGCAATTCCGCTGACAAAGAACAATTTAGGTGGAGCCACCCATTACGTGAGCACCCGAAAGAAGTCCACCTTAACGAACTGCTGAAACTTTGCGTGCTGTATGGCTCAAATTTAAAATTGATAAAACCCTTTCCGTATTCAGTTTCTTTCATAGTTGAATTGTTATAGTTACTAGATGGGTTGAAATTCTTATTTAAAAAGGTCCCAACGTTTTGGCTGGGTTTCCAGCCTTCATTTGTGGAAAGAGAAAAAAATGCACAAAATGCTGTAGACCATGTTTTAGTGTGTATAGTAAACTGAAACTGAAAGCATAACTTATTTTCTCCTTGGGAAACCGAGCCTTTTTGTAAGCTATGTCGTGCTGACCAGGCCTTATAAGGCCGAAATAGCTGTCCACGGCTGCTAACACTTAGGCTCACTTTATTTACGGATAGAATTAAGGGGTAATACCCGTTACCCACCCCATGTGGTTATAGTGCCCAATATAGTAGCTGCAAGTTACCAACTTGTGAGTTTGGTGTATATAGTTTATTTAGTATTAAGCACAAATTCAAAAATCCAGTACGTTGTAGAATAAGAATAAGAATAAGAGCCCAGAACAAGCCAGGATTTGCAACCGTAGACAGCTGTTTCGTCCTTCTTGGGACTCGTCAGTACGGTGATAAAGCACCCACACGCAATGTTAGTGATTTATTCGTGCTCAAAACTAGTGACTTAATTCCAACTCATACGCACATCCGTTCACTGACAAGTCAAACTACGTATTGACAAAAAAACAATCCTGCAGTACAGCACATGACCAAACTATGTAGAAACTTTTTAGCAGAATTAGTTAGATCTGTATAACAGATCTGTGGTCGCAATGCTGGAAAACCCAGTGAGGTAAATACAAAACAGTGTTTCAGACGAACAACTAAACTGCCGGTGTACTTGTATTTAAGCAATAAAATATACTTTTCTATGGGTTTGCCTGTATAATAAATAATGCGGAAGGTTGGGAGGACACGAGGAAAGCTTGTAAATCCCGAACCTTTTACAACTGAACTTTTCGGGTTTCACAACATTCCAAGTGATTTATTATACCAACAATCCCAAGGAAAAGTATGTTATATTACTTTTATAAAATAATAATGTTTTTAACGCATTCTACCTGTGGTTTAGCGGCACAATAAACCATATTTATCTAACCAGTCTGAGAACACGTACTACTTTAGCTATGTTATAAATTAGTTTAATTACGCTGATGTTGCTTTACAAACAATAAAAAAATATTGTTTGATAAAATAAATATCCCTATGTATGCTTTCGTTGCATTATACGCCGATCTTTTTACAAACTTACAGTATATCATATAAGTTATTATTATATAAGTTTACTAACAATCATTATACATTCTGCATTCTGACTGGCTACCTTCGTTCTATTGAACAATAAGAATACGAGCTCGAATTTCTGTCGGTTAATTTATCAACTGAGTGCGCGTATACTAATCGTTTTAGTAGAAATCTCTTGAGAAGAAACGAATAAATAAATAAATAAATCAGTAATGTTTCAGTTTTGTCATTCAAACAATGAATGTTGATGATAGTTTTTGTGTGGTCGGCTATCGGTCCAGTAAAACCTATTAAATCGATGCTTCAAATTAATTTCTTTCTTATCCTTTAAAACTTTTTCACAACATTTTGTTGCAGTCTCTGTTGTATCTGGAACTGCTTTGCTAATAGGAAGCTTTAAATCGTCTTCAGATTGAAGCTACTGAAAATCGGGAAGTAACTAGACGCCATACTGGATTTTACAGACACACTGATATATAGTGGTACGGTAGCCAATCAGAATATAGCATTTGCGATAGATAGTGACTAGGTTTCTACTTTTTTGTGATAGCATACTTTAATTAAAAAATACGATATGGCGAATGCAAACGCTGAACTCCGTTATAAAGTCTGTGATTTCTATAGGATTTTACACAAAATTTGTTAACTTTATTTAATTGATGGTAGCTTTGTACTATAACATATAGACCCTTCTGCTTTATCGGTTATTGATTAGTAGAGCCTTCTTCCTTGAGCCGTTATTAGCCGTTCAGTCAGTTCGTATCAGTTTTATTCTCATTATGAAAATACAGACATTCTGGTGTGGGAAAAACGAAATATCGCAGAGCAATGGGAGGTTGTCAAATTCTTTATACTCGAATTTACTCAACGTCAAATAATGTATCATAGCAAATTGATAAATGATACACTGTGCTTAAAATAAATCTGGATCCCAGGTAAGCGCAAATGCGAGTAAGGATTCAGACGAAGAAAGGGAAAATCTCTCTTATTCGGTAGGAGACAAACCCTTTTGACTAAAATGAAAATAATTTACCATCCCGCTAAAAAAAAATTAATTGTGGCCTCTTCAGAGTTGCAAAAGAATAAGTTGACCTTTTAGTGTTTTCAAAGACTTATTCCTTATTTCCTTGTTTTCAAAGACTTATTTCCTTATTTCTTCCTTACCACTTTATTCAGTGTGATAGTAGAAAGAAATACAAGCGTCGCAAAAGACACCGTCTGAGATTAGTTTAGCTTCTTATATATCACGCAAATTTTATATATTTTTGTAGAGGTTTCCCAAACTTGCAAGATAAACAAAAAACGGAACAAAACCGGAAAGCTCCAAGCCATTGTCTTTCGTACCTGTCGGTTTAGGTTTAAGAACAGAAGTAAGAGAATAATAGCAACTGGTATGTTGTCGTTTTTGACCAGCTAAAATCAGGTGAACCCTTGTACCAGTCAATATCTAAACAGACTTGTTTTCATAACACGTGTACTTAAAAGTTAATGACTTTACACTGAGCGGGTAAAGATTAGAAACATCGCTTTAATAGTTGTGCTATAAATTTATCGGTGAAAAAACCTATATCCAAAAGAAACCAAATTATTTCTTTACCCTGTATAGGGTAAGGAAAAATCTCTACAGTGGGACCTTGGTTGTTTACCGCTATGGACAAACTTCTCGTTATTGGTGCCGTAGTTGCTTTAATCGCGCGGCAAACTCTGGGCGTTTTCCACGAAACGAAATGGGGAGAAAAAGGTAAATTTACTCGTTGATTTGCGTATGGTTTTAATTTGTATTGGGGTGCCTTGTATATACACTTCATATACAAGCATTTTCAGGGATCATGATAGAATTTGCAACGCACAACAATACCGGAGTCTTGCAGGACAAAGTTTGAAGAACCATTCTAATTAATGTTTTTGATTTTCAAGAATTCTTGAAGCAAGAACTATTCATATTGCCAACTTTATTTTAACAAGCGTATAAGACTATGGAAATTCTGCGATGTTCGAATTTTGGATGAATCATATGAAGATAAGCTGTAAATAGTTGTTAGCGTAACAGTATAATGTCGAAAGCGCGTTCGACTGGTTCTGTTTCTCCAAATATGGAATGACCCGATGGTTGCAAGTCTTTCTTTTGGGGTTTCATGGAACGGCGCATAGAATGTGAAGATAAAATGATCAGTGACTCCGGCCGACGTGATTAAAACCCGTAACCATCTGATCTGGAGTAAAAATGAAGGAGCTACCATTGCGCCAGTCGGAGTCTTGTTGGACAAAAAATCGAATACCTAACCTGAATCTGAAACTCGAGTCATATGCTGTTTCGTAGCACTGCACTTTTTGATTGAGTGAGACTGGCAATCATCGTGTCAATCAATCTTACTCGGTAACATTTGGAGAAACTTTCCAATTTCAGTTTTGATTTTTTGTAGATTCTCAGCAACAAAAATAGATTGTTGCCAACTTGATGAAAATTGCACCTAGTTTAGGGTTATTGCAATTCATCGATCGAGTCAGTGCCATCGTGTCTTGCTATACGGAAAGTCGATCCACAATATTCCTATTAGGGTCATACGCTGCCTTTTTGCTCTATGCGATCATGAAGGTTCGATCGTTTTATCTGTACTAAGACATGGGGTCAAAGAGTCTTGCTGGACAAGGAGATGGAGGTCTCAATGCTTTTGTCCAATGGTGAAACAAATCCACCATTTATAGTATTTCGGGATGTTTCAGCACGGTGAGAAGAATTGTAGCTGGTTAGGTCGGGAAATTCAATAACTTTTTTTAGTTTTAAGTTTTTCTTCCCTCTGGTAGCATATTTGATAAAAAAATCACTCAAGAAGTACAAGAAAAAAGGGTATGCAGCTTATTTTTCTTACGGGCTTACGGCACGTCTTTCGCGAACTTGAAAAATAATGCGTGGTTCTAAACCTGAACAGAGCGAACAGCCGGGCTTGTTTTCTATTTTTATTGTGGTAAATATTTGTAGTATTTTAAAAGTAAGTAGAAACTGTTGTTGCCTTATTGCAGCCCCACCCGGTTGTATAGCATGTCCGAAGGGAAAAGAGGGTTTGTTTGACACACCCATTTGTGGAATGAACGGAATCGCCTACAAAAACTATTGCTACTTGGAACTAAGAAACTGCATTGCTAAGAAGTTAAACAAGCCGATTGTGAAGCCTTCAAAGACTCCAACAACGTGTGGGTGAGTAAAACCTACTTTTAACTAGGTATTGTGAAGCCTGCAAAGACTCCAAGAACGTGTGTGGGTGAGTAAAACGTATTTACAACTGGTATTGTGAAGCCTTCAAAGACTCCAAGAACGTGTGGGTGAGTAGAATCTAGGTTCGTCTCCGGTGTAATAACCACAACTGACGTCACAGGATGTACTACACAAAAAACTACGGTAAATAACCTAACCCTAACCTTAGCCCTAACACTAACCCCAGCCCTAACCCTAGTCCTAGCCTTAAACCTTGGTTATTACACCAGAGATCAAGCAGAATCTACTTATAACTAGGAATTGTGAAACCTTCAAAGACTCCAAGAACGTGTGGGTGAGTAAAACCTACTTATAACTAGGTATTGTAAAGCCTGCAAAGACTCCAACTGAGGGTAAGCAAAACCTTATTGTAACTCATGTATTGTGAAGCCTTCAAAGATTCCAAGAACGTTTGGGTGAATATAAAACCTCTTTGTAACTAGGTACTAGTGAAGCCTCACAGATTCTAAGAACGTGTGGGTGAGTAAAACCTACTTGTAACTTTATATTGTGAAGCCTTCAAAGACTCCAAGAACGTTTGGGTGAATATAAAACCTCTGTAACTAGGTAGTAGTGAAGCCTCACAGATTCTAAGAACGTTTTCCTGAGTAAAACCTACTTGTAACTTTACATTGTGAAACCTCCAAAGACCCCAAGAACGTTTGGGTTAGTAAAACCTACTTGTAACTAGATGTTGTGAAGTCTGACCCAACCTGTTATAAGTGTCAACTGCCAGTTCCAATTGACAGTTATAAGTGGCAAAAGAAAAAATATGCAGCACAATAAAAATAGTAACAGCATGGCCCTTCAGAGCCATCGTAACAACTAATAGATTTCTACTAAAACAATTGGATTATTCGCTCTCAATTTCTATCGCGCGATAGCTGGTTCGGGCTTCGCCCTCCTCAACTATCACACGATAGAAATCTCGAGCTCATAATCTAATTTTTAAATATAGACCTTTATCAAAGTTGTATAAATAAAAATAAAATTTAACATAATTTTTATTAAATAAGATAAAAATAACTGCAAGCAAAAATTTAAATTAACATGACGTACTAGTGCATCACAGACAATCTATCAACTTCGGACTAAATCAACCGCTGACAGAGCGCGGGCCGGGTGCAACTAAACATGGTGATGTTACTAGAGAAAATGCTTCTCCCAGAAGATATGTTTTATCTCTTTGATTTTTCAGTGGATAGATGCTTGATCTTGGATAGTAAAGCACTATTGAGAATACATGTAAATTATACTGTTGTAGGCATTTTTTATTATCGCCTAAAGTTATCCGGTTTTGCTTTAACAGGATGCAAACCAAAATGTTCAACTCGTTTAGTCCCGGTCCTTTCAGACGAAAAAGAAGCATAGAAATCAGAAAGGAAACTGACAAAGGAAAGAAAAGGAAGATAAGAGGACGACAATATTTTTAAACAAGTCAGTTATTCTTCAAGCTTTGATGGTTGCACTTTCCAGTAGAATATTCAAACTGAACAGCTTCAACATAGCAAACCGGATCGGAACAATGTTGAAGTTTTTGTAGAGGAAACTACGTTAAAGGACATTTTAATGAACGCACTGTATATAAGAGAAATACAACTTTTAGAGACTGTTCACATGATGGAGGTTGAACCTTTAGCCCGGTTTAATCTACAAAACGGATGCACTTTCGCCATAAACCAAGTCTTGCTGGTTGCTGTCTACAAACAGAGGTTCAAATCTGCCCTGAGAACTCGAAGTGGCTTCAATCCAGAAGCCGGCTCAACCTAGATGAGTAGGTTCGACCTAGCTGAATGAGCGCAAAACACAATTTTTGCATGTGCTCTTTTATGTAAACACGATTGAATCCGGTTTGACGTGAAAATGGCCGATGATAGCCAAGCAAATAGTACTCGTTGATGACACCGAGAAAGCAAATGATCAAGAACGTAACTTGAAAAACCAAGCAGCATTCAATTGCGGAGTGAGAAGGTCCAAACAAAGTTTCTATTTCTACAGTATGTCATCTAGCGCATCAACTACATTCAAAGCTGCTACCTAGTTTTATCGCACTACCAGTTTTGCAAATAAGCGTTAGATTCACATCTTTAGACAATGCATGCCAGGTTCAATCGGTTATGAGGTTGAGCCTGCCATATGTAAACAGACCCTTAATGTTGTATTTAAGGGAAAAGTGTTTTCAGTAGTATATACCAGAATAACTTTGATGAACTTTAACAGTGCTCTAACCTATTTTGTGCGTCAGGGAGAAATTTGGATTTTAACCTATACCCACGTCTGCTGCATTACGGAGAATGCATGCTGTTTGCCCATCTATATCTAAATACGTTTCAGTTGTTCCCACAAACACTTTCAATTGGCATGAATCAGTTTAGAATCTTCAACAAACTCTTTGATTTCATCTGTAAATTGATTACCACCTATGTGTAATTCCAGGCTAATCAGAAAGAATAGAATAGGCCTGAACTGTTTATGTAAATACGTAAAGCTAATATAAAAATACACAGTTCAGTTCCGGTTAAGTTTTTTATGGATAGTAGAAGGGTTGGAAGGGAGATTTGAAAGGAAAAAACGTTAAGTTACAATGTTACCAAATTTTCCGTTACAAAAAGCAAATAAAATCAAGTGCTTCCACCCTCTATTTCTCTTAGAAGCTTATATATAAAAAACTCTAAAAATATTCTGTTTGTGTGCGTGTGCTTTTTCAAACCGTGTAACTCTATTCTGGGGAATTTGGAAATTTAAAACCTAGACTCAGAAATTGTTAGAACTATGCCTAAATGTTATCAAAGTAAAAGAATCCATGAAACTGTTGTAATGAAGAATAATTTGGAGTCTAATAAGAAAATTTATGATGAAGCCATATTTTCTGTTATTTAAAATTGACTTAAAAACTTATGGACTTAATTGTAAAAACACTGTTCTTTTTAAAATAATCTAGATTGAACACTTCCTTTTTTAATAAAATTGAATGAAATAGAGTTGTGATATCTGTGTTCATTTCTGGTTCCGGAGG